>JAMXBD010001953.1:0-263280 GCA_024138025.1 Combretum micranthum | reverse complement strand
TTTTCTTTCTCAAATCTAAAATATAATATATGTGTTACTATTTAAATATATATACATTATTATTAAATAGAATTTAGTTTTTATCGTTTTAATTATGTAATTATATAAATATATCATGTAAAAAAAATTCACAAATTTGCTAATGAGTTTAATAATGATTCTATTAATGAACTTAATTGTGAGTCTATTCATGAATTGGCTTGCAAACCTAAATCAAAGTTGGAGCTCGGCTCATTTAGATAAACGAGCTTTACTTAAGGCTTAGCTTGGCTCATTTACTAATCGAGCTCGGCCAGCTCGAGTATCTCGGATTGTTTGTAGTCCTAATCTCCACTACCCCATAATATTAGCCATCTCATCTCTATTGCCATACAACTGACTCTTAGCTCCTGAGAGCATATATTACATTTTGTTGAGCCAACCATACACTCTATGCTCTATGTTTTCCATTCGTTTGCACCCACTCATAAGTGCACTAACCAACAGCACCTGCATGAGCACCGACAGCACGTACATAACCATGCACGTTGCACAAATACAAACAACACAACAAAGTGCAATCAGTTAACAAAATATAATAAGCAACAGTAGCTGCACGTGCACATACTCCTCTAAAGTAGAAGAGATACTCTAACTGATGGTGTAGGATACCTATGACTGGACTTACTCAACTAACAACATTACTCACACATGTTCAAAAAATATAATTGGTTTCTTAACACTTACATCATATTTGCAAGTTTAACTTTTAGATGGCTAGTTTATGGAGTTAAACTTAACAATACTTTTGTGTTAGCATCAGATGAATATTTGTTGCTGGGATTGTTGCTACCGCTCATTGTAGAATGATGAAAATATTGCATCTGGACCTCTAGCACCTATTCTTGCTAGTTGAGAGGGTGGGGGAGCATCGTGGACCTACGAACATTGTACATGGTTAGTGAATGATGTGTCGAGAGTTGTCTGGCACAACCACTTCAAACTTAAGCTAGTAGTAGGTTCGAGAGAATGTGTGAATAACTGGATTGAATTTAGTAAAATCTAATGCTCTTAGGGTGAGGGTCTATTTATAGCTTTTGGTCATACCACAATTGGGATCATAGAAACTTGTTTCTCGTAGGCCTGAGCCTATATAGGGAGGTAGATGACCTAAGTACTGAAGTGGTGGTCCTTACATGAAGTAGAGGTGGCCGAGCTTGTATTGTTCCCCTGAGGAAATAGAAGTCGAAAGTAATGATGTTGACCTTGGAGTATGGAGTCACGATAAGAACGTGAGAGGTCGAGGTCTTTGTAGGATGGAGGCCTTTTATGGGGATCCTAGTCAATGTCCTTTTGGTCAAGGTCCTTGTGGAGCTTCTAAACGGAGGTCCTCGAGAAACTTCTTGGTTAAATTCTTAAGGAGCTGCTTAGTTGAGGTTCTCGATGAAGTTCCTCATGGGTTCGGTGGCTGCCCATTAGGTCGATGTTGGGTCTGTTGGACTTTAGCCAGTATTACTTATCAACACCTATGTTTCTATAAAATCTCTGAAGAGTGTCTTGTATGCTAGTCAAGTAGAAGTACCTATCTCCCTGGTTGGGCAATATGTAGAGGATAGGTCCACTATATTCCTATTTAATACTAGGATCGTTTTTCATTCTTATATTAGTTTATTTCTATTTGTCATGAAGGAAAAAGAGAGAATAGAAAGATTTGATTGTGTCGTGTCAGTTAATCTAAGGGCTTGTCTTTCCCAATTAGGAGGCATGGTATGATTTTGCATGTTTTAGGCCTATAACCACAGTTATTGGTTTCAAAGTGCACTTTGGGGAGAACGCTCAATATCTGCACGTTTGATTGGTGGAATGCAGTAAGGTGGGAATAGTATTGCAATTTCAACTGAATAAAATAGAGAAATAATAGTTATTACTGGGTTTCATTGGACTTAAAATGATGTTGGTCCTAAGTTTTGAATGTATCGAAGAAAACCACAACACCCTTGCCCAAGTCCATGGGTTGACTATATTGCTAAGGTCTTATGAGTAAGTATGGAAATATATTTTGGCTAATGAAAGTATGGAATATGCAGGAAAAAGACAAGGAAAAGTGAATTGCAATTCCTTGCCAGAAATAAGAATTCTGTGAAATGGTTATTCCCAAATTAAGTGCATTTTACAAGAAAGGGATAACAATCCTATTTCACACCTATTAAGTTAACCAATTATTAGATATATTTTGTTCATATATTCTCTTAATGCTACGTAAGACAGGAAAAATGGATGCTTACAGTTGTTTTGCTTTATGTAGGTGGAGGTCAAACATGGGAGTTTCTGCTGTGTCTATTCGTCAGAACCCCTCAATGACAATGTGGAGTATACATTGCAGGAGGAGGAAAAAGGCATGTATAGCCTATACATTGCAGGAGGAGGCAAAAGGCATGTATAGCCTCCATCAGGCTCTACCTGGTGGTCTAGATCAAAAACATGGTAAGTGAAGTTTGCAACAATAGGGATCACTCTGTTTTTTATTTATTAATTTATTTTTCAAAAGATTATGTTTCCAATTACACCATTAAAAATTCACAGCTATGCTTGTCCTGCCTGCGGGTGTGAGTGTTTAGAAAAAGAATGCGAGATCCAATTTCTACCTATACTGCATATATCTGATATTTAATTCTGTCACATTGGATGCACAAGCTGATATATTATCTGCTCTTCCTTTTGGCCCGTTGGTTATCTCGATTTAATAAATTCTTAAGTAATTTGTCTGTTGACATTGCGTTGAACTTGTATTTTGACGAGAATTCATGCTTGTACCGTGGAATAACTATGGACGGTCTGCATAGTCAATGTGCAAATCTGAAAGCTTCATGACAGTCCTTGGTTTGCTAGTGTCTATTTTGCTCCAGGATTCTGGTTCAAATCATGGAGTATTCGAGCATGCAAGGCCTGATTCTAGGTACATATTGTTTATTCTGTTTAATGATTAGGTAGATGTTGTGCTCATAGACAAGAAAGATTGTGCCATTCTATCAAATCTCTTTAGGGAACCAGGGGTTGTATCTTGAGTGTGAGTTGTAAATTCTCTCCGTTTTACCGAGCAAAGTGAATTTTGTATTTCAATTTGATGAAGGTTTCTTGATTTTTAGATATGTTCTGAAGAAAAGGTTTGGCCATGGATCATATGGAGAGATCGCTAGCTCATCATTGGAATTGTTGCAAAGAAAGCAATTTCTCAAACTGGAGTTTGCGAGTGAAGAATACTTCATTTAATGGCACCCGATCTGGGCCAATTGATGGTAGCTTCTTTACTGCTAATTGTAGTGTTGGTGCTGACAATATATTTATTTGAAGCGTATAATGGTAAGTAATTTGGTCTCTACTTTTAAAACTACTGCGACTGGGTTTTTGGATCTCTTTATTAGTTTCTGTGAGTGGAAAAACATGCTTCTAGCTTGAGTTCATATTTTGTTCAATAGTTGGACGTAGATTAGGACCTATCTATCCTCATGTATTGTAAAAAAAATTTCATAAGAACTGTCATGTTCATCTACTGAGTGTAAGATCTTATGTAGCGGCTCAATTAGTGAGGGCAATATATAGTTGGACTTGCAACTCCCTTTAGAATCAAAATGTCGTAGGTTTCAGTTTGAACTGCACTTGTTTTCTTTGTTTTATTTATTCATTTTTTCATTTTACCATCTCCATTATAGTTTTATGCTGATGTTTTACTTTTATTTGCATTTACCTCTCAATTATCCTTTATTATAAAGATACAGTAGTACTTTTCTCTCATATGGTATGCCATGGTATGTCAAGGAGGATATTACATGTATAATGTAGTTTAAAAAAAAAAAAAATTCCATAAACCAAATTGTAAAAAAAGATAAGAATTACAAAAATAGTATTGCTGCGATACAATTTTTTTAAAAATTGTATATGTATCGCGCGTTGGTTGTGCGATACACTTTCAACGTGTATCGCACAACCAATAGACTTTCGTAGAATCATTAGTCCTTGATATTCTCTCCTGCCAAAAAAAGTTGAAGTAGATTCATTTTTGTCAGACACGCCATGGCTGATCAGATTAGTTTATCCTTTTTCACTCTCGAACTTTTTCAAGGAGTATTTCTGCTGTTGTATTATATCATACCAAGATTCTTAGTTTGTACATGTGAAGAAATTTGTGAATGCAGGTGGAGAGAGGTATTGCCGTTTACTTGAGTGGTCTTCGGGAGAAGCATTTTGGTGAATTCTTTTTGAACATAACTGCATCATCTAGAGATCCACTTTTTGTCTCCCAACAGTCAAGGAACTTGAGGAACCATGGTAATATGTTTAAAAACAGATTTGCTTGGTGGGGTGCTGATGGTGAAGTTGGGTTGAATCACATTGCAAGATTTGTAGAGTCCTTTGAATCTCGATCCAATGATATTTGGCTTGTATTCCATCATGAAGGGGTTTCTTTATCAAAACTTATATATACTCTAGAAGAAGTAGAAGATGTACCTGAAGAAGGGTCTCGACTGGGGAAACAAGCTCAGTTTTTGCATCCGTCTAAATGGTTGCACTGGTTGAAGACAACGAAAGCAGGGCAAGAAGAAATGCGCGATCTTGTATGGCAATTGGTATGTCTATAGCACACTTCCATTGGTGGAATAATAAATCTTCCTATGACTATTATTCTTTGGTTATTGGCACGTAACCTCTTCACTTATTTTTCTTTGGTGGTAATAATTTCTTCAATTATTAGGAAATGTAGATAGCGTTCGCTTTGAAGGAACACTAATATTAGTTTTCAAAAATTCTTAATTTGTAGACTATGGATTAAGGGAGGAAGGAATCCAAAACATCATTTTGAGCAAAGAAGGAACAGTTGTTATGGCATATAATTGAAGAGTCAAAGCAGAAACTATAAACGGATGCCTGGCTTTGATACTTGCGCGAATGAATCCATTCTAATCCACAAGGTGTTTAATCTTGCTGGTTGAATTGTTATACCTATATTTCTTAGGCTGCCTCCACCAAATATGAAGGAAACCCTCGTCCATGCTTTTTGACCAGTGAGAGTTAGCCACCAAATTTGTTTCTTGACCCTAAGGTCTGAAGGTCAAAACATCTAGGTTAAAATGCCTTTTTATATCAAAGATTAAGTGTAAAATGATAACATAACTTGATTAAGCAGTATGATTATTAAATTTGCATGGACTCTGTATGATATTTGCTTCTTTTTTTTTTCTTTTTTGGGGTAAAGTGCAATAATCATGAAAACCACCTCCTTTAGCTAAATTTTAATATTTTAAAGGTGGTAGTTACATTAATATGGAGTCAAAGAAGAAATATTGGCTTAAGAATATAGAAGATGTAGATTAATAGAATAAGAACGCTAGAGTTGATTGAAACAACTTGGCTCCAATTGGACTGGCTACCTCTTGAAATGTGAAATACTTTATAAGATTAATGCTCCGGTTTTGAAGTTTACACTATACAAATAGTCCCAAAAAATGTCAATGCGTTTTCAACCTTTATACTATTCATGTTGTTAATAAATGACTAGGCCTCAGGCGTCAAAGGTGGGCATGGAAGTCATTCCATAATGGTTTAGGTCTGGTTAGAGAAACTTACACCCTTAGTTTTCTTACCACTTTCTTTCAATATTTAGCACTAAGAATTAGGACAAGGAGCTTAATAGAAAAGTAAAATTTCTATCATTAATATTTTTATTAGCAATTAAAATTTCAGCAACAAGAAGAAAAATATCACGAACCCTATAAATAGAGGTATTTCATATTTTAGATTTAGGGGGTTGGGGAGGAAAGGAGAGAGATGCTTGGCTGTTAAAATTTGCACAATGGAAAGAAATTGTGTTATGATTATACTCCCAACACCAGCGCCCGCGCCACCCCACCACCCACACCCCCCCCAAAAAAAAAAGAAAAAAAAAAGAAAATTTCCTAATACTGGTTCACAGTTTTGGATCACAATGTCACCCCTTCCAGAAAGTCTTAGTTTGTTTGTCAGATAAAACCCTCTTTGCTTGGCAACTTTTAGTTGATGTTTCAAGCTCATGTGTAGAAAATAAAACTCTGATACATATAGATTTCAGAGGAGAGGAAGTTGATATGAAGCTATTTGAAAGATCCAGAGTTACGTTAGAGGGTGAAAACCTCATTGTCTTATTTTGCATTTAAAAATTAAAGAAAGCTGAATTTTAACTTCTACGAATATGTAGATTAGACTAAAGGGTTCATAGATACATATGGAAGAGCTTCACCTTTGGAGGAAAAAATTGAAGAGACCAAAACTACTCCTAGAGATGTTGGAAGAGTGGAATTAGGCACATGTTTGAAAATATAGAAAATCAGAATTAAAAAGGCTTTGAAAAAATAGATGAAGAAGTTGGTGTTGTGAACTTGTTGAAATACCAAAATATGCAATTCACACGTATGTACTTGCTTAAACTTTTAGTTCAATTAGTTGTAGATTAAGGTTTACATAGTATTAGAGCGAGAAGGCTTGAGTTCAAATTCTCGCATTTTGATATGATGTCTATTCAATAAATTAGATTAGCTGGTCGTGAATTGAAATTTAACTCAATGGATGCGTGAAAGGAACAATCTGCTAGATTACAAGACAAGGTATGACTGTACAATATCTATTATAGAATCACTGGAAACTAAATTAGCTAAGTCTTATACATAGACAAGGCAAAGGTTATATAATTTACGACAGCTCCGTCTCACCATTACTTTCAGGATATGGTGACAGTTAATTATTTTTTCTCAGACATATTAGTAAACTATGCATAAAGCAAGTTGATCACGCATTAGATTTGGCACTTTTAATGATGGAATTCTTATGGAGACTAATATCCATAAGCATTATCTATTTGATAAGATGACTAAAGCACACAAGTTTTTCCATTATGCAGTGAATTTGAAGGTTTAACACCATCAGCTAAATCACTATCACATATCATTAAGCTGAGAACTGTAGCCTTAGCTATCCTTTAGACATCATGACATAAAAAAATGTGATTTCACTAATAATAATATAATATTACACATTGCTGGTTGAAATTTTGTTTTATTTTCTACTTTGCATATGATGGTGTATCACTTCAATGTGCATTAATTCTTTCATTCAAGTGCATTGATTCTTTCATTCATAGTGTGTATTCTCTGGTAAAATTTCTGGTTAAATCATTGGACATTTGTTTTGTTTCTCCCACATTTTGATTATCTATAGTTTAGTACACTTTTAAGTGCTATTTTGGAAAGTATTTAATGTTTGCACTTTTTTCATCTCCAGTTGCTGCTTTAAAGTCCTGTCATGACCGCAATATTACTCACAGGGATATTAAGCCTGGTAAGTAGTTTAATGACGACTAAAGTTGTCGCAGTGGTAAAATTAATAGGTTTAGTAAAGTTGTTTGATTGTTGTGGATGTAGGGTGGTAGATTTTCTTACGAAGTCCCTTTTCTTTTTCTTTGTTGTTTCAATGGATGCCATTTCCAATTTCCACTAAATTTTAGCATCTCTAAGTTGGCCTGCCTTGACATTTCTATGACTGTTGTTTTCTATTTTCCATTTGTAAATTTAGAGTGAAAAGAACTGTATATTCATTGATTTACATAGTACATATTTATACATACATGCTAGAAGATAAGAATAGGAAAGAGAATAATCCTATTTAATCCTCCTAATATAATACATTCCTATTCTATAACTTTCCTATTTTATAATTGTCAACTTTCCTACTTTTGTAATAGCCAACTGTCCTATTCTATAACACTCTTAGCTCAGATGGGGCATAAATATTGATCATACCTAGCTTGTTACGAAGATAACTAACCCCAGTCCCATTTAAAGTTTTTGTAAAGAGATCTCTAAGTCATTCTCTAGTTTTCACATATCCTATAGAGAGAAGTTTTGTTGCATCTTTTTACGTATAAAATGATTGTCAATCTCAATATATTTAGTTCATTTATGAAACACTGGATCTAATGCGATACGAAGAGAAACTTCGTTATCATAACTAAGCATTGAAACTTAAAGTCCAACTTTAGTCAATATCTAGTATATCCACATTATTTTTCATGTAGATTGAGCCATAACTCGTGTTCTAATTTTATACTAGATTCGGATGTTTCTTGCTTTTTTATGAGACCGAATTCCTTCCAAAGAATGCACAATAATTAGTAATGGACTTTCAATTTTTTTCAAATTCAGCTCAATCTGCATCTGAAAAACATTTTATACGAGAATGACCATGGTTTTTGTACGGTATACCTCGACTAGAGCACCCTTTAAATAACAGAAGATCTATTCTAAAGGAACCCAATGTGACTTATAAGAAAAAGCATAAATTGGCTCACCACACTAATTGAATATGTGATATTAAATATGAGTTACTGTAAGATAATTCAACTTGTCGGTCAATCTCCTATATCTCTGAAGATTTTCATATAACTCTTCATCCTCAGTGAGTTAAAGATTAAGTATCATCGGAGTATTGGATGGTTTTGCACCTTTACCTGTTACAGCTAACTGATCATGAATATACTTTTATTGAGACAATAAAATACCTTTGTTGCTCCTCATTACCTCAATTCCTAGAAAATACTTCAATGGACCTAAATCCTTTTTTTGAAAGTAGCTATGAAGAAAAGTTTTTAGAGATGATATTTGTAGCATCACTTTCAACAATAATATTATCATCCACATACATAACAAGGAGAATAAAGCTAGATGAAGAGTGTTTGTAAAACACTGAATGGTTGGACTTCTCTAGTTCAATGAGAAAATATGGTCCTTTTGATGTATTTGCAATCATTTTTCTACTGATTTGGTTAGTGTTTTGTCTTTTATGATCTATCAAGCTTCTCTATTATGGACCATGCAATTGCAATCATAGGCAACTTTTTCTCATCAGAATTCTGGCTGTATTTTTTCTTGATAGCTTCTTGATTTATTTATCCAGCTTTGAATGGGATATCTGTTATTTCTTATGTAACTTGTTGGGTTTTGTATCATGGACTGTGACCTGTGTTGTGATTTTCATGTCTCATAGCAATATTTCACATTAACCATGTAGTATAGTGGTAGAGTTCTCATGTTCCCAGTCGGAGGTATAAGGTTTAAAGCTTAGTCCTGATCCCTTTATCCTGCTGATGGTGTTAAGTCTAATTGGACTTGTCTAAGTTTTCCGTTCCTCTTTATTGTCTCTAGAGAACATGGTCATTTGCTTTGAAGACCCGGAAACAGGGATGTGCAAACGAGGAAGTCCTGATGGAAATAAGAATTACACCATCAGAATGTATATTTCAGTTTCATTTTTATATTGTGCAATCTGTGTAACTTCTTTTCGGTTTATCCTCTTAGTTCTGAGCTTGTTCTTATTATCATCATCTATGGTAAGGCTCATCTAGCATTCCCTTATTTTTGCAATGATATTCACACGTCCAAAAGATAACTTAACCCTATATAAATGGAAAAATTGCTTGTTTAAAAAAAAATTGCAAAAGATTTAAGAGATTATATCAATAATAATAATTAACCTAATTTCCTAGGAAAACCCAAAAGTTATTAATATACTGGGAATTAAATTTTCTTTGTTTTTTTTTAAAAGGAAATCAGGGCTAAAAATTAATGACACTTTTCAAATGGAATGGACAATCAATTACATTGAAATACATTTATCATGATACTGAAATTTAATAATATGGCAAGCTTCTTGGTGCTCATTAGATTTCTTTTTCGACAAATGGAGTGGACCTTCCTTCTTGCAGTAATCTTACAACTTGTTAAATATTTATGGACATTATTGTTACTTTACTCGCATAAGGAAAAACAAAATAGATATCAATAGGTTATTAAAATGTAAAAGAAAAAGTTGAAGCGAAATGAGCTTTTCATAGCTTACCAAGCAAAGAATTCTATGTGAGGAGAATGTCTGGACTAAAAACAAGATATTTCATGGTGGATAGTAGCAGAAGGTATGATGAAAACCTTTGCAGGTGTTTGCTTAAAATGAAGGTGTTAAATAATAAAATAATAGCCCACACCATACCTATAAGCTTAAGCTTTTAAAATAGATGGTTGCGATGCTGATCTTAACATGATATCAGAGCTGGAGGTCAAGTGTATGAACCCTTGCGTATTTATTTCAATCCCATTGAAATTAAGTCGTCTACTTGATGAGCCTCAATCAAAATCAAAGTCCAGTCCACAAGTAATGGAGAATGTCAAATAATAAATATAATAGTCCACATCATATCCACAAGCTTAAGTTTTTAGATTAGATATTTCATGTACTAATTTTGGCATTTACCAGGTGCTGGTGTTAAGTGGCTTTTATTACGATTTATGACATGAATGTGCTCTACCCTGTCCGCAAGAATAATGCCTCTACTTAAGGAAATTTATTACTGTCTCTAGAAGTTTCTCAATTATTTCAAGTTGTACGTAGGCTGCCAATAAATGCCTTGAAGAAAAGGATTAAACTGCTCTCTACATGAGTAACAGCAAAGCTTGCCAAAGAGCTTTCATAACTAGGGGTACAATGCAGAGAGGGTCTTTTATTGTTATAAACGAAGTATAGGTCCTTGAGGAGTGTAAAGAATTGGGATTGGTAATAGGGGAATGATTGCATTAAAACCAGTTTGAATAGCAAAGAATAATTTATTTCATCATGAAAGTAAATGCAATTAATATATATTATTTAGTCAACAAGTAGGTGGCATGATGCACTCTTTCCAGGTAGAGGACTCTTTCTTAATTGTAGTATGCAGGAAAGAGCAGAAGGAAGAGGATATAGCAGTAGAGGGCTATGACAGATTTAATATCCAATAAAAGCACAGACATCGTGTTAGTATTTAATTACTTCTCATATAAAGAACACTCCATTGTTTTAAGATATTTACATTTTTAAAACTTTTGTTTTGTCAAATTTTTAATAATGATGGACACTACAAACAAAGTCTAAACTTGCATATGTAGTTAAGAACAATCCCCTTTTGAATAGCTGACATATTAACTAGAGCATGTTACATAGAATTAATTAAACTAGCAGGACAGGGACACAGGTAAATATTTTTAGCAAAATATTTCGCATGATTATACAACAATAATGTGAAGCATATAATTAGTCAACATATAAAATTGTCTGCTATTAACAACACCTCATAGGAAGGAAAAGAGAGAATGCAAAAGAATCTTTATCAAATTCTATAATCTTGGGAGAGCATCTTTTTTTCTTTTCTTTTCTTTTCTTTTCTTTTTTTTTTTTTTTTTGGTGTGGTCGTGGAAACCACCTTATTGGAAACATGCCCAGTTAATGTAAGAAATTGTATTAAGTATTGACGCAAGCAATTTAATTTGATAAGAAAAAATGCAAGTTAAAACTGCAGGTCAGTACTTAATTGTTAATGTTGATGCACTGTATTGAAAATCAATCATTTTTTAGAATTTCAACTTAAAAGTAAAGATGGTGAATATGGTCGTAACTCATAAAAACTGGAGTCATGGGGACAGGGTAAAGAAATGAGGTGTTTTGCAGATAAATATATAAATTTAGAATAATATCACATCTCAAATAACTCGGTATCTTTTAAAAACTCTGCATGTAAGTTGCCTTTTAGTAAAATCAATAATAAAGAAACTACAGAAGTCGGAAGACATGGAGTGTTGATCTTTGCATTTTATTATATGAAATAGCGAGTTAAATAATGATGCGACCACTTATATACATATTCCTGCTATGATACCATGTTGACTTTTAATTATAAATTAAAATGAGTCCGCCTGACAATTGAATCGGTTAATTTCATTTTATTGTTGTCGAAGAAAATGCTCCGACGACTATGTTTAGCCCCTTTTCTCAGACTACTACAATGAATTGGACAAAGTGTAATGTTTCACCTTATTCACTGGCATATCAGGTCATGTAAATCTTCATAAAGATGCGTGTGGCATAACATTTAGTCTAGTTCATATTTACCTCTCCGTTATCTCCTGGTTTTGTCTATGCTCTCACCTTTTACTCTATTTGCCCCTTGCATGAAATGTTAAGTTGTATGCTTGTGAATACATGCATGATGAATATTTTTCACTTATATGTAAGTTACTATGAATTTTTTGTTGTCTTTGTATTTCTTGACTTTTTATATCTTGCACATGTCAAATTTCAGCTATTGATTCCAATAAAAAATTGTAGTCTTGTATATGTGTTTCCTTGTAATTTGCTTTGTTTTTCTTTTTTTCTTTTTTCCAATCAAAATTGATGATCACATGCTGGTCGCTTATGCGTACAGTTCTTCCTTAATCCACTATACTTTATGTTGGCTGATCTTTTTATCTTCACTTTTGTGTAATTGATAGCTAAAAGGACAGGGCTGCTTAATCTCTCTTTTGCATTTGGAAAGATGAAACCATGAATAATTGCAGCTGAGTAGACCAACAATTTGATATTCCAGGCTTCTACAGAAACTCTGCACTGATTGGTCAGCCTTTCACAATTATTAGCCTTCAAGGAATTAGAATGTTGTTAGGAAAGTAGGCAGATACCTCTTGCATTGAGCTAGTTTTTTTTTCCAAAATTAGGACTACTCCTAAGATAGATCTGGGAAAATCAACCACCGGCACTAGTCCAGAGTATGATCATCTACGAACAAAAAATACGTCCCCTCATTTTAAGTGATTGAATAAATCATCAATTTGAGGTAGTGGACGTTTGTTCTTAATTATTGCCCTGTTCGATTTTCAACAATCTAAATATATTATCATCTTTCTTTTACACAAACAACAATGGTGCACTCTCTAGTAATGTGTTGATTCTAATAAACCTTTATCCAACAACTCCTTCATGGTTATTTAGTTTATTAATTCTATCGGAGCCATCAGTATGAGGGGCATCTGAATCTGCTCCATGCCAATGACTAAGTTTGTGGTAAACCTAATCCCTCTATTGGTAGTAATACGAGCATGTTTCTAAAGAGGAATACCTTAAGATACTCACATACTACCGATATATCTTTTAATTTCACTTCCTTTACTTGCGTATCTATCACTAAGGCCGAGTACCCAAAACATTGTTTAACTACTTCACGCTTTGCTTGTTGAAATTTCTTAAGGCTTTTCTTTTTAGGCATTCCTTCTAAACAAAACTTATTTTTACTTGGCCACTTAAACACCGCCACTTTTTCACAATCAACACTAGCACGATGCCCAGCATGGGATCCATTGCACGAATTTACCTAAAGCCTTTCACGCATGGTATTACTGATTGCACTAGCATTCTTTGTTTTTCTACTTGTACATAGTCTTTTGATATGTAAGAGTGAGTCGCCCAACGTCAAAAAGGCAAGGCATACCCATCTCGAACGTGTAGAATACGTTGAATGAATCATCCAACTCATTTTATAATATTCTGTTACCAAGCATAAACTAAACAAGTAACGTGTAGCATAGATAGAACACACTATTCTACTGAAATTCAGGTTCTTACATGGTACTACTTCATTGTTATCTATGGCTTTATCGATTATGTAAACTCCTCTCCGAACTCTAGCTTTGCTCCTACTTGTTTGTTGCTGTAGTTTAGCGGTCTTGATTTAATCACTTGTTCAAGGGAGGGGTTGGCTGTGCGACTATTTTTTATTCACAACATTTAGGAAAAAGGAATAAAATATTATACATTTTAAAAAATTACGAAATGCCACTGGGAAGAAAATATTCCTAGTTTTAGGCAAATTGACCTCGTCTCTTGAAGAGACGAGGGATGAGGTCGTTATCTTACATATGGACCTCGTTTCTTAAGAGATGAGGTTCATTGCAATAAGAATCTCGTCTCTTAAAGAGACTAGGTTGGCAGACACTATATTTGCCCGCCAGGTTCTTCTTCCTCGTTTTGCACAGGCCCTTTCTCTCCCAGAGGCAAATCTAGGAACAAAGATCGAGTGGAGAACTGTTGATTCAAATGTTACAGGGCACATCTTCTTGACAAACTCTTCTGGGTATTTGTTCCTTGCATTGAAGCGTTTCAGTATTGCAGGTATGTTTTTGATACATTATTGAATTTAGTTATAAATGCTTGATATAAGTGAACAAAGTTATATCTATTTTTTCAAATGCAGACCCGTGGTCACAAGTTGATGGCACCTTCTTGCATGGCAAGTACAAGCACAAACTACTCATCGTAATAGCAGTATATGGGACAAATCACACCTTTCCACTAGCATATGCTCTTGTCGATGAAGAAAAAGAGGATACATGGGGGTATGTGCCTTTCAAAATTACTGGAACATGTTATCAAAGATCACTTAAATATTTGCTTAATATCCGATCGGCATGTCGGTATTAAGAGTGCGGTAGAAGGTGAGCATGTTGTGTGGCCTAGAGGTTGGCCTTGGCGGTAGTGTATCAGGCTTGTTGCTAGCAACTTCAGCATGAAGGCCAAAAGTAAAGAATGTAAGAAATTAGTTAAAAGAGCAGCATACCAAACCCAGACGTGAAAGTTCAATGGTCACTTCAATGTAGTAAAGCAAAGTAGTCGATGGGCGTCGAGATATTTTCACGAGTTGCATCCATGTATGTGGACTTTATCTTATGATGAAGGTGTAAGGTTTATAATTGGTACAACAAACATGACTGAAAGTTACAATTCCATTCTAAAAGATGCTCGGTGCTTACTTGTGGCAGCATTAGTGAGAAAAAAAAAAACTTTTACAATTGTAACTAAATATTCAACAAACAAAGGTAAGAGGCAAGCAAAGCAATGAATCTAGGCAAGTTGCTGACAATGTATGCTATAAAAAAGTTCGAGGGGTAGAACAATGTATCAAGTGCCCATCGAGTAACATGTTTCAACTATCAGGAATGAATATTTGAGGTGCTAACTGTTGGGAATTTAGGGATCAAAGCACAGCGGAAATATATTTTATTTTTCATAAAAATACGAATCCTAAATCCTTAATGGCGGATCCATGAGATTCAATAAAATTACAACGGATAGAATTACCTTTTTTTTATGCTTTCACTCATGGAAATTCGGATTTGAGATGTTGCAAACGCGAACACCCCTTACTGTATCCACACGAATGAATTTCCAATTGGATCTTTGAATGTGTGCTAGCACGTAGGAACAATTTCTAATTTTTTTGGGAATCTCTCTCAAAAGGGTTTCTCTTTTTTTAGGTTACAAAGTTTCTTTGTAATTTCTAATATGATGGCAAGTGTCTGTAAACCCTAAAGGTTATCATCACCTCCTATTTATAAGAGAAAATCATCATGAACGATTTTACCCCTAATCATATTAGGATTTCATGTTGACCTTATAAATGACAAATTTAATTCGCCAATTAAATATTTATTAATATTAATCCAATTAAGACTAATAAATGCTCAGTTAATTCCCACTATAGTTATCTATAATAACTCATGATCCAATTAATTCATTCTTTGTGTGTGACCATGTAGGTATACTTAATGTTGGCAGTAGCCCTAAAACACCTTTTAGACCTATAAGACATAATTGGCCTCTAGCAAGACATTATGCCTACCCAAATTAAGTGATGATCGGTGATCCAATTTTACCTATTAACAATCAGTTATTTAATCCTTTTGTTACATGATATCTTATAATTAAACATAAGGTGTCAATCAATACACTCTTATATTGTTTAATCACATATTTCTTGATTCCAGAGTATGACCGACTTAAACAGATGATATTGACAACTTCTTATCAATTCATTTGAGCATGGCCATGCATATCTCAGTCTTACTCATCAAAAGACCCAAAAGATATCTCTCTCAAATTAATGAGAGGAACAAATCCCATCTTAATCACTCAACTTCCTCTACATGATTTATATTATGCCCAATCTCAACCTTTATAATTATCCGGTTAAAGATAACATTTGATTGAGTCAAAACACAATATTCCTCATGTTGGAATCTATGGTGATTTCAGGTCAAGGACTAAAACAACACTGTTAATGAGAAATACTTATCGCATTTATCCATATAGTATTCTCATATTTGATCAATCCAATACAAAGTACTCTTACATGTATTCATGTGCTGAATTGATATCTCATATCCATGATCAGTAAAACATGATCATCATCCAGCAACAAACTAGTCTAAATTCATTATTATTCCATATAACGAACGACTAGGGATAATCTAGAATAAAGTTATTTCTCACCTTATAGTTTTACTATTAAAGTCACATACTTTAATGACATAAGGACTAACCAATTTATTCAAGGAATAATGCTTTATCAAAGCAAAAAGGCCAATAACAACTTTGATAAAGAAAATGGCATATATATTATAATGATAATAAACATTCAAATGACATAGAATCCATATGGCCTAGGGCACATCACTAGCACTACTACTCCGCGCCCTACAATGTATGGTCAAAAGGGAGATCACATTCAAAAAGTGGAGTTGTGAGTAGGCAGATGCACATGCAATAAGTGACAAACATATAAAATTTCATGCTCCTATGCAATGAGAGTAATGAGTACTATGCACATGGACTTTGTTGTCCAAGTTGGGCAATGGTACATATGGGAGAATCAGCTACGGGTATATGGACATTCCTTCATACCTATAGCAAATAAGGCTAATTGGACTCCTCTCAACATACCAAAATGGTACCCTATTCTAGCACTTATTAGGAAAAGGGGTAAGCCTAGAGAAAAACACTTCTAAAATGAGATAAATATTCCATATGGCCCACGAGGGTATTCATGCGATTCTTGTGGGTAGATAGGGCACAACATTAGAAGTTGTCCAAGTAAGCGAGCAGTTAGTAGGATACTTATGGGCCAGTTGAGTCGTAGTGGTATTTCTTTAGTTCATGTCATTTCTTTTGCTGCACTTATGTCGCATACTTGATATGTTGTTGCTTCTTTTTGTATATATGCTTTTGCTAACATTGTTCCTTACTTTCTTCCTTATAGATAAGTCCGGGACGGCTCAATGACTTTATACTTATAGGGCAGCCTATTCATGGATCGAGGTTGGCATGGGAGGGACAGTATGATTATTTCGTGATCTAATTACTTAGATCATTTAGAAAAATTTTGTGATGGATTTGTTTTCAAATGCAAAAGCACGTTGTATTACATTGTTGCCGTAAGAGATGAAGCTTAGACGGCAAGACAGCATGCCTACAGTTTTAGATGATAGACTTGTTCCATTTCTCTCACAGGTCGATTTCATAGGTGTGCTCATATATCATTTTGCACAGTTGGATTGGCACCTTATTACAGCTCTAGTAGAAAGGTGGCATCCAGAGACCCATATGTTTCACATACTAGCGAGAGAGTGGACTGTGATATTACAGGATGTTGCTGCCCTCATCAACCTTCTCGTGATGGCCATGTAATTACTGGCACAACTCAGATTGATTACCAGCGTTATGCCACCAACTATTGGGAGTTAGACCATAGGCCGGTGTGGATATGGATGGTGCCCGGTTGAAGATGTCATGATTAGATACACACTTTAGAGTGGTACCTGATCAGGCAGATGACATGACTCTTCGACGATATGCTAGGGCATATATTCTACGCTCCTAGGAGCTTTATTGTTGCAGACAAATCATCCAATATGGTTCACGTTATGTACCTCCAGCTGCTCAATGACATTGAGAGAGCAGGGCAGTTTGCATGAAGCAACTTGCTTAGCATGACTATATAGGCAGTTATGCATGGCTTCCCATATAGACACGAGTGATATAGCAGGATCACTGGTTGTCCTACAAATCTAGGTATAGGAGCACTTCCCACATCTCGCCCGTTGCGTCGATAGATCACATCAGTTACTGTAGGTCGTCCATTGATCAGTTATTGGGGTGCTACCTTTGATGTCACTCGCTCCCACACACATTTGCTATTCAAATATAAGGGGTTTTCGATAGACAGATCCCTAGCCAAGTATCGTTTTGTATATTTTTATGTGTTAACATGTATATAGTTTCATTATATTTACTAATGTATACAATACTTATTTTCTTCAATAGGTTGTTTGGGACCCCTACTCCGTTATTATGGATTCCTTCCTTATGTACTGTTAGGCATATAGTAATATATGGAATGCTTGAGTTTCCTTGGTTTGCTTTCACATGGTCGAGCACTACTACCCAGACAGGGCGCTCAAATAATTTGGTGGTTTTCAGGGGATCCCCGATCCTTCAATTAATATGAGAGCCCTATATGAGTTGGACTTACGAGGACGTTCTGAGTGGAACTGGGCGACAGAGCACGCCAGGTGGATAGTAGAGTAAATGGCAGGCACGATTGCATTGTTGAGATACCAAATATTCCCACCAACACATCCGCAGATTATTTCGACTGGTAATATGCGATCACCAGGCGTTGGATCAGTCGTATAAGGGCCATTATTCAATATACGGTTAGTTCAACGACTATATAAGCTATATCTGGATTTATACCGTGTTTGTTATTCACTGATCTACTTGTTTCCTCTTGCTTGCAGGAAGATTTCATCTATAGAGTCTCGAATATGCCACTAGAGAACACTTCTACCACTGTATGTAGTGGATGAGTTTATGGGACTTAATTTAAATGATCCAACACCAGCGCCTGATGACCCACAGCCCCAACTTATATAAAGAAGGAAACCAGCTAGAGAGAGGCATGGGCGGGGACGGGGTTAGGTCAAAAGCGAGGGGGAGCGGATATGTACATAGCAAAGACAAGCCTTCGCCCTCGCATGCATACGTATCTGATGAGCCAGGGCTTTCATGGTTTCATTACTCCGAGCCTGATCCATCATCATCATCATATGCTCATCTAGATGAGACCCCCATGCCAGACATATCTTACACCAAGTTCTACACTCACCTTGCTCCACAAAAGAGTCGACCGTCACCGCCACATGATATGGGGAAGGACTTACCCAGGTGGAGCCAGACCCAGTCTCATTTCATCCTTATAGTGCTAGTGGTGGAGATAGAGATACTACATTCACACAGGTCAATCTGACTATAAAGCTACCGCATTAGGATGTCCATCATCAACGTACACCATTTCCTCGGACTTCTGTCGGGGGGACGAAGAGGCGAGGCACCCAACAGTAAATATTACATAGATTTTTATCTTTTATGATTCTTGTATATAGATTATTATTTTTTCCTCATTGCTGTTTGTAGTTAATAGAACATTCATGTAATTAACACATATTCATTCGATTCTTCATATTATGAGTTTTTAATTATGTTTGTTGTTAATGGTTTCACAATGCTGTTGTGATTAAATGAATTGGGTTTGGCACTGAGCTTTGATGGATTGAGTTTGGGAATACTATTGTGGTTAGGTTATGAAGTCTGGAAGTTGTTTAACCATGGTGAATGATGGCTAACGAATGATTTATATAGTTGATTGTGTATGATTTTAATAGGTTATAATAATTAATGTAATAAGGGGATCATTTACGATTTTTAATTTTTGCGAGGTGGAGGGGGGAGGGGTTGGTGTTTGTGCTGAGACGAGGTCCTATTAAAACGGTGACCTTGTCTCGAGAGACGGGGTCCATACGTAAAATAACAATCTCGTCTCTTGGCTTGAAACTGAGAATATTTTCTTCATAGTGATATTTTCGTAATTTTTTAAAAATATATATAATGTTTTATTCTTTTTCCCCAACATTTAATGTTTTTTTATTAACAACACAAGTAATAAATATATTTAAAATAATGTCTTGTTGAGTTTTATAGACTTTTAATAAAAGTGGATTTTTCTTTCTTATCAATGTGGAACTTGTTTTTGTATTTGTAAAACTTATTTGTATCTTGAATATTTTATAATGCCATATTGCTAACATAACAATTAAAAAATTACAACTAATTATATATAAATAAATGCATAACTGAAAATTTATTTTAACTAACGGGTTATAAACAATTATTATAATGCACAATGTTATTTTAAGTTAAAAGTTTGTTTTTTATTTTTTTAAAACTTAAATTATGTAAAGTTATCTAATTGAATTTTTTTTAATTTCACAAATTCTTTGTTCTAGAGGAACTGAAAACGAATCATAGAAACCGGGAATCAAACCGGCTTCTAAGGGTATGATTTTGGCTTCACCAATTTTGGAATCATGAACCAGTAGTTCAGATCCAGTTCTGAACCCGAACCGATCAGTGATGATGTCTAGGCTAGTCTATTCCTCCACAGGTCTACTTCCAAGTTCGTTATTTCCAGACTTATGAACTGTTGGCTCCAGACCAGTTCCGAATTGTGCCATGGTCTAAGGTGATCCCAAGATATCGTATCCCAAAATCATATAAATCCTTCCACTTCAAAAATAGCATAATATCATTGGAAGATTAGCATAACTCATCCATAAAAAATCAGCAAAATCAAACAAAGTGCACCACAAACAAACCATTTACATCAATTTTTCCCTCTTTTGATGTTCCAGGATCATAGCTCCCTATGTATCTTTTCAAAATATCAGAATTTGAAAAAAAAAAGTGCATGGAAATGGGATTTCACTATCGAATTTAATACCCAAAAGGCAAAAATTACAGGGCAAAACCGCGGGTCCAATGAAGATACATAATTCCGCTCACTACTGTATGGTTGATATAATGCATCTTATAAACTATATTTCTTAATTCTCACTGAACCGCAATTCACGGCTTATGGCTGTTGACGCGGCTATGAAGTTCTAACAACTTCTGATGGTGCGGATCGACACAGAGAGCTGCACGACAGTCCCGCAATGCACCCAAGACATCGCCAATATGCTCACGGAATTTTGCACGCAAATGAAGAAGGTTGACATCTGCTTTGAAAGCAATAGCCCTTGATAATTCTGTAATAGCTTCCTTCTCCTTGTGATTGTCCATTAACACTGTCCAAAGATGAAAGATAAAGGCAGTTCAGTTGCTGTAAAAGTTTTCAACATTTGTATATCGTCATACATGCATATTATGATGCGACACCAGCACAGTATCTTTTACTATAAACCATGAGCCATTCAATGCATGTGCATTTTCTTATTTCAGTATTCACCTCAAGAATTGCATATAGAATTCATTGTAACCATAACATAACATGAACAAGAAATTAAGTTTGATGAAGGTGAATCCAACTCCTTTTCATGGTACTGCTTTAACAAAATCTCTTAAGGAAGCAAACAACCCGCACCCTGCCCCTCCCCAGCTTGTACTTGTTTTCTTTGGGATGAGGAAACCCATGATAGTGGTTGGATCCATGATCTCATTGCACATAAAGCATCCCACAATTCCCACAACGTGATTAAGTCAAACTAGTGCATCGTATGTTGCCCCCCTTGAAATGGCCTTGAAGGTACTTAAATCCTGCAAATTGTCATGTTTGTCCTTAAAAAATCACCTACTAGACTAACCTTAGGGTCAATACAGGTTGTATTGGTTCTATATTATTAGGATAGCATCAACTAAAAGTGCTACGAGAACCAAAAGCATATGCTAGAGAAGCTATGAAATGAGTTAACTGCTGAAATTAGGGAACTCTTTGAAGAGGGGCTGAGTGATTGAAGAGATCACTCTGGTGCTACTGTAAGTGTTAATCAGGAAAAGATTGATGAAAATATCCAGGCCTAGACGAATTTTCCAAACATAACTGCTTGACCAGAAACAAGCAGGGTTAAATAGCTTCCCTAATAAGCAGAATCACACTGGCAGAAGGCTTTTCTAAAGCTCAGAAACGTGTTTCTTCAATTGGTAAAGGAATGGTATGGCAGATATCTTTCATAAATGGCAAAGCACTAAGGCATAATGTTAAGATCACCACTCGAAATTACATGTGTTTCTTCAATTTTACAATTTGAATTTATTAAATATCGTATCTAATCAAACATTTACTTGCCAAATTTGATGCGTGAAGTTTAAAATTGCTAAAAGTCATTACCCAATTGAACTTGATAATCTACTAGTTCCATTATCTTCAAGGAGATAATGTGGCAAATAATCATTGGTCAAAGAATACATATAGGTAAGCTAATAAATTTGACAATTGAAAGTTCAATTAGATATATTTCTAGAAATTTCGAACTTCAGATTTTGAATTCTATAGATCACTCAAAAGTTCAAGTAGTGGATTTTACATTATTTTAGTAACTAACAATAGGAAGGATAAGCTTCACCATTTAGAAGAAATGGTGACTCACAGCTAAATCCTTCTCTAAGGCCATTGCAGACTCAAGGAGACTGCATTTTCACCCTTCAAAGACTATTTGGAAAGAAAAGAACTCAATGAAGGCTTCATTGAGGAAGACAATGTGGAGTAGAAGAAAATAGTCCACAATCGGTAGACCGGCAATAAGGATATCCTGGTCCACTGGGGTTTTTGTTATGCTGCCCCAAAACCAGAAGACAGTACACAGGTTACTAGAGTCTATATCCAAACGAAGTCAAAGCTTATGAAAGCATTCAGAGCATGAAAGGAGCTAAGAGGAAGATTACAAAGGCAATGCATTTCATTAATGTTCCGTGGCTTGAAAGAAATTGCATTTTTTTCCTTCTTTTCTATTTAAAGAACCATATGGGTGCCAACATGTAGCAAAAATAGGAACAGTGAAACAGGGGGGAAATGAAAAATGAAAAAGGGAATAAAAAATTCAAAAAAAAAAAAATACAAGATCTTTATTTTTGGGTATCTACTCGCATGATTGTATCAGAGCTCTCATTGAGGAAAACAACGGTAATACCATAGACCTGCTTTGATCTTTCTTCATTAATTACTTTGGGTTGACTGCTCTTCAGTATCCTTCAGTAAAGCATCTCCATTGGAGGTTAACCCACAAGTTTTCAGTTTTTTAGTTATGTCTATGCAAATTGTGAAATGGGTTATTCTTTCTGTTGTTTTGAACTGCAACCCAAATTGAATGGACTAGAGACAGAACAGAAAGTAGTTTCCCACATCCAATTGGACAAGGAATCAATGAGTTCATGGGAACTGCCAAAGAAAATGAACAGATGGGAGTAACAGATTTTTGCATATCATAAGCTGAACCAATTTGATATAGTTACTAGGTTAAAAAGGAGATCATGATTTCAACCAACATATAACCCAACCCCTAGGGAACTTGATTTAATTTATTCTGCCACTTATATTCCAGACTCTGAAAACTTGAATTCGTATTGCAAGGACACACCATGATCTATGGATAATTGGTTCACAGAAATTGATTCAAACCATTGCTGCAGACCATCAGCAGAAACCAATGGAATATAATTGGCTCAGAGAACAAGGGTGCAGAATGATATCCTGAAGATCTTTGCCTATGTGTCATCTCGCTATAGGGGGCTTGGAAATACAGGTACTTGTCCATTCCCAGCTGTACCAAGCACACCATAACTTTGCAATAATGAAGCTAAACAAGTTCATAAAGAAAGCAACAAAGTTGCAGATAGATCAACAAGTGCAAACTCATTTGTATTGCAACACCAATAATATGTTTCTTGAAGCTGACAAAAAGCAGTTGGAACTTAGAATACCATGTGGCATAGGTCAAAACTGTTGCACCATGAAAAGGAACTACTATGTTTAAGCATACAGGAAACACACAGGTTAAAAATTAAAATTACTAAGACATGCAATAAATGTATGCTAGTCTTGTTGTAATATTGAGGCTGTGAATGTCATAGATCTCTAGACACTCCGTTTGTAAGTTAGGATGTAATTGCTAGAATCTTATGATTGTAATATGAGGGCAGCTCAAGAATATTGTCAAACCTGCAGCTCTGTATCTGTATGGGTGGACACGAAGTGGATCTAATTTGGTGACCATCTCAAGATCAGCTTCGGCAAGTTCACGATCACAATACTCTGACCTTTTTTCATATGCTGATGCATTACTCCTTGCCCTTTCAATAAGTTTTGTCATCTCTTCATATGCTGCAGCCTCGTCATTTCTCAGATAATGCACTCGCGCAAGGCCTTGATGGGCCCTAGTGTGCCTGATCTTGAGAGCATGGATGTAGCAGTGAGCTGCTAATTCCAACTCCCCACGGTCAACATATATGCTCCCAAGATTGTTTAATGCCTGCCAGTCAAGGCAAACAATAAGGAGAAAGTATTAAACAGCAAGATTCAAATTCTTCGTTCTAAGCATCAAAGATCATGACACAACAATTCAAGGGAAAGGAAAAAGGAAAGAGGTAGCTGCTTCTTCCAAGCATAAGATTGGCAAAACTTGAAACTCTGCCCACTGGACATTATGCTTTGAAAGAATTGCAGAACCCCAACATGGAGTTCTATTAAAATGAAAAGGAAAAGTGTCAGTTTATTGATTTGCTTGCAAGGCCAGGTCATCATGCAGTGTTAACAGTGTTATGAGAGGTAGCATTAGTGTGCATGCATGGTTTGATTAAGTACTAAATCAATTATTTTAAAGTATAGGTAGTTTAATTGCACATTTAGCGAAACCGAACATGACATCAACCCTTAATGAAAAAGGACAATGCTGATTCTTTTAAAAATAGTAAGAAGGTTCTAATTGTTTCCTGATACTTTTAATTCAAAGAGGTAAATCATGGTACTTCTACACCCGTTTTCTTAAAAATCTGCTGATAATAAAAACCTACATTTCAATCCCAAATATTCCATTCCCATCTATATAGCACATGAGGTGAATTTGGTACTTCTACACCCGTTTTCTTAAAAATCTGCTGATAATAAAAACCTACATCATTTCAATCTCAAATATTCCATTCCCATCTATATAGCACATGATGAAATCATTTCACATGCTTTTAAGTGACTCTGAACAATACAGTCCTACTATGATAGATGATCACCCTTTTAACAAAAAGGGCAACTCTATGTTGGTCTCGACAAATTCATATACATGGAAGATGGTAGAACACAAAGAAGTTCCCAAGTTTGGAAATCTGGTTGCACATACCTGACCCTTGCGAAGTCCATCTGAGGGACATTTTAAAGCATCCTCAAGAAGTGCAATGACAGCTGATGAGCAAGATGGATACTGGCTAGAGTTTGCTAATGCATAAGCCTTCAAGAAGAATGCCTCAAAGGACCTCTTAAGTTTGATGGATTCTTCAGCTTTTTGAAGCCCTTCCTCACAATGCCCAGTGTCATACAAAATACATCCTTCATAAACTAACCGTTCATGTTCACTGGATGCATGTTGGCGAGCTAATTGCAAGCTTCTCATGGCTGCCTCAGGACAGTTCAACCTGAAGAAATTCATTAGGAATCTGGTGAATATAACAACTGAAAGGCACATAATTAAAAAGATGACTTGTTATAAGAAATGATAGGGAAGCATATGATCATATTTTGTACTATTATTTTATTAAATTAATTTTGTGAATCAATAAGAGGTTAACATGTTTCCATTAATCAATATATAGGGATAGGATGCAAATAAAGCGACAACAACAAATTTGCCCTATAGCAAAATGTATCTCATCTTTATGGTCTGTATGTGAGCAATTGGGTTTCCATCTTCTTACCACTGTTTTTTTTTTTTTTTTTCGAACGAACTCGCGGCACCAAACAAACACATCCAGACGAATGAAAAACAAGCAAAACCCATAATTATCTGAGAGTCCTTATAGAGAAATTGAAGGCCCTACCTGATAAGAAGCAAAGACTGCCTAAAGTATAGAGCACCACTTGGCGCATGAGACTCAGAAAGCATCTGATAGATGACAGAAAGGCACCCAATATCATCAACCGAAGACCACCTATCATATAGCTGCATCCAGCAATCAGCTGTCGTCCAACTTTCAACATGCTCGCGTACAAGAGTACGGAGTTGGGAAGCAGGAACCCGTCCTTCAAACATTCTGTACTCCGGAGAAAGTGTGAGAATTGCGTGGACATCACAAATTGCAGACTTGTAATCCTCAAGTACAAGATAGAAACGAAATCGAAGTTCCAAGCATTCCAACGCAAGTTTGAAGCCAAGAATCCGGTTGATCTCGGTAAGTGCACCATGGGCATCTTGTTTTCTCATCAAAGAAGCAGCCCGATGCATGTAAGGGTGAGGAAGAGTTGGGTCCAACTCAGTTGCTTTGTCAAGGTCTTCCCACCTCTCCTCTCCTTCACAGTACAGTGACCTCTCTTGATACATCCATCCAAGGGGAGTAACGGAAGAAATCAAGGAGCTGAGTTTCTCATATGACCATGATTTCTGGCCTCTTCTTTGGGACACTCTGGCCAAACCGACAATAGAGTATATATGACCTAAATTCAAAGCCGCCTGAAAAAGACGCTCCGCCTCATCAAACTCCTTTCTCAGGAGTCTGACACATCCCAATTGATGATATGCGAATAATTTCTGTCGGTCAATTTCGGCAGACTCTACCAACAGTTCCAGGAAACCAACAGCTTTGTCAGATTGAATATCGAGGTTCATTGCAACCTCACTCAGCAAGCAAGATAGCGCAAATGAAGCTGATCCTGCCATAATTATCCTCTGCTGTCTACTAGTGTGCATGAAAATTTGGACCACGTGGTCATCATTCAAACAATTGGGTAGAGCATGCAAAAATACCTGCAAACAAGATGCAGCAAGTACAGGGCAGTTCTCTTGTAGGGCATATTCCATGAGTTCCACAGCATCATCTCTTGACATGACAAATGATGCGAGTTTTCTATCGCAAACATCTTTCAACCTTTCACAGCAAAATCTACTAGCAAAAATTAATATTTCTAATAAAGATTTGGTGAATATCACCCAAATTGCCATCATGCTAAAATTTCTAATAGCCCTTATACCATCGGCAGATATGTTGTTCTCGGATAAATCTATATCTTCTAAAAAAGATTCTATGAAACCACCATTAAGCATCGTATGAAGTGGGGTTGAAAGCGATGCAATTTTCTGCCTATCACAAATTATTTTCTCTTCTCTGATTTTCAAATTGATAAATCGAGAAAAGTGGTTACCATTGAACAAAATGTCATCTTGTACACATGCAAGTTCGACTGGTAGCAATGATGCGATATCTATATGGCTAAACTCTTGAGCACAAGTAGCAAACAGGTCAGCAATTTGTTCTTTACCTTGTTTCTCATATTTTAACCATGCCCCAAAAACAAGTTTTTCATGGACAGTACTAGCCTTTTGCCAGGCGGCACGAAGACTCCTTCGCATCAATTTAGCTTCCCCTAAGCCCCTAAAAACCTGAAATGTAGTAAATACAGGTATGACCGCTCATGAGGAGCACATGCTTCGAGCTCTACATGAATCTGAGCTAAAAATTCTACATAGTCGAGGGGTTTAAAATATGGCAGTATTGGCGGTTCGGGGACCTTGATAAGAGATTCTCTGCACCAAGACAAACCAAAAGAAGAATAAACAAATCTATCACATTAGAAACAACACTAATTATTGAATATATCACTCAAACTAAAACAAAAGACTTACATGGATGAAGGAAAAGAATAGTAGGCGGGCATTTTGAAAGCTTCCCTCTTTGAACTTGAAGCTAACGTAGCGTAGAAGTGTTAAAATAGAAATCAAATATCACTGGATGATTTCTAAAAACACACAATTACAAAACTTGCAATTTCTCAAGAGAAATCTCTAAAATATCAAATGTCCATACAAAAAACAAGGAGTTCTAAAAGTTAAAAAATCAAAATACAAATGAATTGTATAACATAATTTGACTAGTTAATTTGGCAGGTAATAAAACTGGCAGTCTATTAAGGGTAGGCAAAAAATCATAATACAAATAAATTGGGTAATATAATTTGATTGGTTAATTTGGTGGGTAATAAAACTTGCAGTCTATTAGGGGTAGGCAAAAAAATCAATTGACTTGAACCAATCCAAAGACAAGGAATTCTAAAAGTTAAAAAATGAAAATACAAATAAATTGTGTAACATAATTTGATTGGTTAATTTGGCAGGTAATAAAACTGGCAGTCTATTAGGGTAGGAAAAAAATCAAAATACAAATAAATTGTGTAACATAATTTGGTTGGTCAATTTGGCAGGTAATAAAACTGGCAGTCTATTAGGGGTAGAAAAAAATCAAAATACAAATAAATTGTGTAACATAATTTGGTTGGTCAATTTAGCAGGTAAAACTGGCAGTCTATTAGGGGTAGGAAAAAAAATCAAAATACAAATAAATTGTGTAACATAATTTGATTGGTCAATATGGCAGGTAATAAAACTGGCAGTCTATTAGGGGTAGGAAAAAAAAATCAAAATATAAATAAATTGTGTAACATAATTTGGTTGGTCAATTTGGCAAGTAATAAAACTGGCAGTCTATTAGGGGTAGAAAAAAATCAAAATACAAATAAATTGTGTAACATAATTTTATTGGTCAATTTGGCAGGTAATAAAACTGGCAGTCTATTAGGGGTGGGAAAAAAATCAAAATACAAATAAATTGTGTAACATAATTTGATTGGTCAATTTGGCAGGTAATAAAACTTGCAGTCTATTAGGGGTAGGAAAAAAATCAAAATACAAATAAATTGTGTAACATAATTTGATTGGTCAATTTGACAAGTAATAAAACTGGCAGTCTATTAGGGTAGGAAAAAAATCAACCGAACTGAACCAATCTAAAGATAAAGAATTCTAAAAGTTAAAAAATCAAAATACAAATAAATTGTATAACATAATTTGATTGGTTAATTTGGTAGGTAATAAAACTAGTAGCCTATTAGGGGTAGGCAAAAAAATCAACCGAACCAAACCAACCAAAAAATATTTTTTTTTTTAACAATTTGGTTTAAAAACTTTTTAATCCAAAGAATATATATATATATATATATATAACAACTTCTTATATAAAAAAAAATTAAAATATACAACTTGATAAAATAATGTGAAATGGTAATATAATATCTTATATATAAGTAATATCATAAATACTACTTAAAAATAAAGTATATTTCAATAATAAAACATGTAAAATAAAATAACTACTATAAAATGTAAACATAGTATACATAAACATATATAAATATATAAATATTGTATTTAATTTTAATAATATTTAATAAAAATATATATTCATATTAATTTATAATTTTTATTATATATATTTATTATGAGTTATTGAATATATAAAATTTTTCTCTATTTATCTTACACAATTTATATTTACATATTATATATTATTTAAGATATAATAACATATTTTCCAAAAAAAAAAACTATACTATGTAAAAATATAGCATATTTAAATAATAAAACGTATGATATAAAATAATTAGTTAAATCATTATATATTTTAATTGATATTTATATATTATTTTATTAATATGTTAATTAAAAATAAAATTTTATTTTTTTATAATATATTTTTTATATGTACGTAATGAAATTTATATATTTATCAGTTTTATATAATTTATTAAATGTAATAAAAACCAATCCGTAATCGAACAAAACCAAACAAAAAATATGGTTTTTTTTTTAATAATTTGGTTTTAAAAAATTTTAATTCGAACCAATGCATAAATATATGGTTTAGTTTTAGGGTAAACAAAACCGATATGTAAAACCGAACCAAACCATTTTAAAAATAATAATAACATTTTACTTTTAAGTTGTAACTGTAAGTTTTTTTATGATGATTTATTAAAGGTCATATATGTTCAGATGATTTCATTTGATATTTATTATTTAGTTAATATTGATTAAAATCAACTTATTCATTTTTAAATTGGTTTTTAAGGCTCATGATATATATTCTTTTTGTTGACAACGAACTATTTTTTTTAATAGTTTTTAACTTTATAAATTATGACATTTATTTATTTAGTTATAAACTCTTATTATATATCCATTGTTTAATGCTTTTTATCAGTGGGTCATTTTATTCATTTATAGCTTTTATTGATAGATGATTTTTCATTTTAGCTAAATTTATTGTTAAATGATTGGCTTGATAGTTCTATTAAAAATTTAAATTAATATATATTAGTTAGTGAATATATTTTATTGATGGATAACTGATTTTATAGAAAAATATAGATTAAAAATATGATGAATTCATAAGGTATTGTGTTGTGGTTGCAATATAAGCTTTGTAAAGTAATATAAATATTTAAGTACATACACAAATGAAAAAAAAAAAGAAAAGAAAAACTAAAACAAAAGAAAATATTTAGTCAAAAATTCAATTTAATCCATAATACAAATCGAATCAAACCGTTATTTAATGGTTTAAAAAATTTGTAATGCCCAAAAAATTTAATTTGATTCATTAAATAACTTAAGGCGCTACCGCCACGTATAATACTCTAAAGAATTATACACTAAGGCTTTCTTTAAAAGATTTTGCTTATGTTGAACATTGCTGCTCATTTTTAGGTTATGAAATCATTCAGTTAGATTCTAGCAACAATTAGATTTAGCAACGAAAAATAATTTATTAAAATCATTTATAAAACTCTACTTCTTACAGAGTAGACCAATTTTCTAAGAAACAAAACTTTAGGAAAATACTTTATAATCTACTCTTAGGGTTAGATTATCATTTACAAAACATATGGGCATTAACAAGCCTCATTAAAAGAATTACAAATTTGTAAATAAATCCATTTCTCACTAAATAAATCAAAATAAAAGAAAATACAGACATTCAACGGCCCTAGCCTACTTCACTCACTCTCATGGGTCTTCTACATCGCCCTAAAAACCCAAAACAAGCATCATCATCAACTATAGCATCAACACCAACCATAACAACTCAACAACATCAATATTATCCTCAACATCTCATCATCACCATCTTCATCAACAATAACACATGTAAAAAGAACAACAATAACAAGAACGAGTCGAAGCTCAGTACACAACAACACAGTCACACACGAAGTGGCATGTGAGCTTAACTAAATGCAATGCATCTACAACGGATTATTATCTTTTCTTTAAAGTAAATAAACAGCACGAGATTATTCAAACTTCGGACAATAGGGATAGTACAGGAAACTGAGGAACGATCACGACGCTCAGGGGGTAGATATAAGCAGCTCGAATACTTATATCTCCTAAATAAATCTATCCATAAAGAAGAAGAAAATAGCTTCATTCAGAGTTAACAGCTGTTACACAACTCTACTTAAACTTAGTCCACAACATGAATCTAGTTCACCCGTTCCCATAAACGTTGAACTAAACCATGGTATTTCCCTCCAAGTTTAAGCAAATGTTACACCGATACTATTCTCCCTATCCGCTACCTGCCGAGCCACTAATGAAAGTCATTACATCATGCCAAGTGGCCTAAGCGCCTATTCTAACATGTCATTGTATCATGACAAGTTTGCCTCTCCCCGGACCGGATACCGATCTTCCACCCCAGGGCAAGAATCGGATTTCAAAGGTGGAAAACACAACCAACACTCATCAATTATTAAACCAAGTTTAATTTCTTAATCCATTTTAGATGCCTATCCTAACATCCAACACGCAAGTCACCAGGTACCTTAAATATAAAATCCAAACGGAGTTTCAGAAGGTAGAGCAAAAGCCATCTCAGAAGATATATCTCATAGCTACCACTGGTTCAAAAAACAACTCTTATAAGAACCTAAACCAACATCCACTTCAACAAACTCATACAAGAACTTATATCAATTATTCACTAATCTCTAACTCATTTTATTAAGGCCCTATTTGAGCAGACACTAAATAGGAACCTCGCTATGGCTGCGAAGATCGCCCTACCAAAATACGGACAGTTCTCCTTTGTCTGTCAAAGAATTTTTTTTCTCTTTATTTATAGTGTTTTATTACAAAAGCATTAACAAAGAATTCATATACCAAAAACATTCATATTCCAAGTAAACACACATTTGAAACAACAAATTCCCCATATTATTCAAAAATCATCCTAATTCATTCGTCTAAGCTAATTATTAACTATTACCCCATTTTAGCTTAACCTTTGCCAAATTGATTAGAATTATTCATTTAAGTCATTTACTAAGCCAAGGTGATTAAACTATATCAATCTAATTCATTTTAACTCATTCAAGTTCATTTAGCCAAGTTGAACCTAGAATTACCAACTAAGTTCATTTTTATAGCTAACTTCCATATTCAATCCAAATTATTAATTAAATCTACAAATCTACTAAACTCATGTTGATTTATATCAGTTAACTCATATGACACATCAAATATCACTTATCTATCTCATTTTAGCTCAAAAAGATCAATTTTCTAAGCAAAAATATATTTCACAAACAAAAACACGTTTTGAACTTTGTTTATAAAAATATAACAGTTAGAAAGAAGTTAAATTTGAGTATCTATACGTTTTGAATTTGCAATAACTTAAAACATGAAAGTTATATATCTCTTTTTAATCTTTCTATAGCAACTTGAATCACCTCAATCGAAGGTCATATGAAAAAGTTATGTCCAAAATACGATCAAGCTGCGAAATAGGACAACATTATAAAATGAACGCCTGCACTTCTACACCGGCGGCTTAAATCTCAAAGCCGGCACCGTAGAGGTTCAAAATCGGTAGCATTGGAGGCAGCTTTAGGAAAATGCCTTCCGATCACTTCAACACTGCCTCAAAGCCAGTCGCGTAGAAACTTTAGGAGGCGACGTTGACGATAGAACAGCTTTGCGAAAACATTTTTTTTTTTACACTTTGCTCTTATGAAAACTTTTTCAAATCATCTACTAAGCTTCCTACCACCTGATATATGAGTTCAACATCATCAAATATGCATGCTCTTCACAAATATCACATTAAACACTTCAATCAACCATTTAAACAACCCAATTCTTCAAACCCCAAACTATTATTCATCTTCTTCCTCCTTCATAATCCGACCTCCAACAAGCATATATCAACAAATACATAAATAAACTATACTCTCAACCCATTTCTAACATCTATATATCAATTATAAGCTTGTAAACAACAATTAAAACAAAGTTAACTCAAGACAGAAAGCTTAGCTTTTGAGACACATGTATAAAGGAACTTCTTTCCACACTTCTAGCTTGATTCACATTTCCTATCATTTTCCATAGCTCTAATTTCTCTTCTTTTACTTCTTGAAATTGAGATTAATGTGTTGAAGTTTGAAAGAGAAAGAAGAAGAAGAAGAAGAAGAAGAAGAAGAGAAGATGAAAGAAAAGAATGGGGAAAAAACGAAAAACAATGAAAACAAAAAGGGATGGCAGTAGAAAAATGAAAAATAAATAAAGGAAAAGGATAAATATAAAGGTATTTTCAAAATAGGGTATTACTTTTAGAATTATCATATCAATATCTATAGTTCTAGAAATATTTAAAATATAATTTTAGAACCGATAGGTCCGAAATTAAGAACTTATAAAAAGAACTCAATTTAGGAATTTATTTTAGATAAAACGATATTTAATTTGAGTTCGGATTTAAAAACTGATATTTTTAGACAAGCAAATGAACTCAAATTTTACTGAGATTTATGAATTAGTGTTTAGGCTAAGAATCAAGAGTTTAGGAATCCTCTAAACATTTTAAATAACATGTTTAGAGATTTAGGAATTGAAATATCAAATTTCAACTTAATTAATTACTAATCTAATTATGTCGACTTGTCTAATTATTTCATATGCTTTATTTGATTCATTTAATATATCTAAACTCAATTTCTAATCTAGGTGAAGGTTTGGGGTATTTCAGAAATCCAAACAGGGTCTCAGAAGTTAAGACAAAAGCCATCTCAAAGAATATACCAAATATCCTTATCTGTTCAAGAATTAAATTCATATAAGAACTTAAAACCAATGATCCACTTATGTAACAAACTCATATAAGAACTTTTATCAATTATTCACTCATCTCAAACTTTTATTATAACCCTATTTGATCAGACACTAATTTGGAGCCCCACTATTGTTGTGAAGATCGCCTCGCCAAAATATGGATAGTTCTCCTTTGTCTGTCAAAAAATTTCTTTTCTCTTTGTTTATAGTGTTTTATTACAAAAATATCAACAAAGAATTCTGTAAAGACTCAACCTATTTAATCATAAAATTAAACAAGTCCAGTCCCTAACCAGATATAATATTTTCATATTATATGTAAGGTTGTCCTAAAACTACTTCTTTATGTTGATTGTTTATTTAATACCACTATACCTTCATTAAAAAAACTTTTAAAAACAAAGATTGCTTACATGAGCAATCTATACATTTTTACACTAAAACAAAAGGTTACAAAGGCTTGTGTCAATCTTATGACACAACAAAAAGGATTTCATCTTGTTTAACCTTAATAAGAAAACAAACTTTAGGGTCTCTTTATACAACACAAGGCTTAATTAACAAGCCTTCTATACAAAATATACTTAAGTGTCTAAAACATCTTTCTACAAAAAATTCTTCTTAAACCACTTGCCACTTGGAATCCTACTCGTCCCATTCATCCAAGAATTTCTTCCAGTTTTTCCCATATCCTAAACCATCATAACAGTCATCATCATCACCTGAAAAGAAACAACGGTGAGCCAAAGGCCCAGTACATAACAACAAAACCAGAGGCGAAATGGCAAGCAAACTTAAATTAATGCAACAACTTAATATCTCATTTTATCTTTCTTTAATATTCATTAAACAAATCAACATTGGAGTACTCAGACTCCGAGACAATCTAGGAAATCTGGGGTCTTGAGTAACGCTCTCGACGCCCAGGGGGTTGATATAGGTAGCCCGAATACCTATATCTCCTTGATAGCTTTACAAAGAAAAAGTAATCTCATTTAGGGTTCATAACCGTTATTCAGCTTTACTTAACTTAATCCATATTATAAAAGATGCTCCCATAAACATTGAATTAAACTATATTATTTCCTCTTAAGATGAGTAAATGTTACACCGTTATTACATTCCCTATAGATTACCCATCGAGCCATTTAAAAATAAGTGACCATTTGATCATGGTATGAAGTCATTGTATCATGACAAGTGGCCTAAGCGCCTATTCTAACATGTCATAGCATCATGACATGTTTGCCACTCCTTGGACCGGATTTAAAGGCAAAAAAAAAAAAAAAAAAACACAATCTATTCACGCAAAACTTAAGTCAGAATGAATTTAAATCAATTCAATTATGTCTATCCTAACAAACATTCAAGTAAGTCACTGCGTACCTGTGCTGTGAATAGAAGCAATAGGAGCACTCAAAAGAGGATTAGTGGAAGAACTTAAAGGAGTATCTATCACTGTTACAAGGAAAATCAACTCAATTAACATTTCTACTTAGTTTTATGCATAAAATATAACTAAATCTAAGTCTAGCACTCATGGAATTCCAAATAAATATAACACAAGGTCATAACATACCATTTATACATTTATCAAGATCATATAAGCTCACAAATTCATCATTTTTAACTTCAATCTATATATACAATGTAACTAATTTTATCTTAACATTCATAGAAATTCAATTATTTATTAAACCTACAAATCCACTTAATACATGCTTAATTATATCACTCAATCATCATTATACATCAAATATCATTAATTTATCTAATTTTAGTTCAAAAAGATTCATTTCCTAAGCAATCACACACTTAACATGCAAAAACGGATTTTTAAACTTTGTTTGGAAAATGTATGAGCTGGAAAGCATCGAAATTTAGGCATTGATAATGTTGAAACTTATAAAAACTCAAAACATGAAATTTATAGATCTCATTGTAAGCTTTCCAACTCAATTTGAACCACCCAAATCCAAGTTTGGATGAAAAAGTTATGATTATTTTACGAAAGCACTATCACGCTGTAAGAGACTTATCATGCCCCCTTGGTCGCCCGTGATTTGGAAAAACTTCATGATAAGAGCAAATCACGCCCTTTTGTTCACTCGTGATGAGGAATATTTTCATGGTCATAACTAATAACACCCTTTAGGTCGCTCATGATTAGTTGCCTAACAAGTTTTCTGAAAAACCGAGCTCATCATGGGACTCATCTTGCTCGTGATTTGCCTAATACTTCTCTCCTATTTTAAACTTTGAAAATTGCAGTTTTAAACATATCCCAATCCTTCTTTAGCACATTTCTATCATCACAATTCATCTCAAATGTATTCTATCAACTCATAACATATATAAACTTCATGTTTATCATATTTAACACATCAACACAAACTCAACACATCTTAACCAAGAAATCAAAACCAACACTTCATATATCATCTCTACCAATTCAAGCACAACCAAAACACTTCTATCACAACCATCAACTCTTAAACACTTCATCACTTCTATTCAACACATAAAACACTTCTTCATGCTCATAACACCATTTAGCTAATCAACAACTCATTCACTTCTCAACACCACCTTAAGCATGCATAACCCTTTTTCATGACTTCAACAACTTTCAACACTTCTACTTACACATAAAACATATATTACAAGTTCATATAACATCAAAATGCAACTTATCACACAACTAACACATGAAACTTCTCAAGAGCTCATTTCAACATACATTCACATAGCATATGAAACTCATATATCAAGTGACACTTAAACATGTAAAAGAACTTTTAAATATGCATGAACTTACCTTAGGGAAGCTTTAGCTTGATGAATGATATAAGAACCTAAGACTTGTTCCTTGCTAAGTGTTTTGGAATGTAGCTCAATTGGTGAGAAGTGCTGCCTTTGGGGCAAGCAAAAGCCTCAAGTCATGGGTTCGATCCCTCAAGGTTATAGCTGAAGTCAACTCACCTGAGGGTAATTATACCTATAGTGCCCATGATACCTTGCGGGGCATGCGTTGGTTGGGGTCTAGCCTGAGGACGGATGTCGGCCATTATCAACAGGGGGCATGTGGCAATTATCTACCCTGGCATCACATCTAGAACCTTGGTAGTAGGGGGGGTGTGACATAAAAAGACGCCTTTTGTAAAGACCGCCACTACCACCCATAGGTGCCCAGCCGCACTGACTGCACGCTGGTAGGATGAGCCGTCCACCAGGTATTGTTACCCTCAGGCAGTCCTTCACCCCCCTGCAGAGTTCAAGTGGTGAGAGGTGTTGCCTTTAGGGCAGGCAAAAGCCTCAGGTCTTGGGTTCGAGTGTTGAACTTTAGTGCATTGTGCATCGGTTCAGCGCCGCCGGCGTATCCCCTGCACTTTTCATTTAAAAAAAAAAACTTTCTTCAAAATTTTCCAAAGCTTGATATATGATCAATTAAATAATTGTTAAGTATTCTATGATATAATAAGATGTTTAAATGCTCTGTTATGACCTTGTAATAATTTATTTGAATTTCATTGATTAATTATATTTGGAACTAGTTAATTAGTGCTTAAACTAAGTAGGAAATTCAATATTATCTTGAACAGTGATAGATCCTCGCTCGACTAACCCCATTAGTTCCCGAGCTATCTCAGGTACGCGTTAATTTGCTTGTTTCTTTGCTAGGATAAGCATTAAACCAAGTTACTATAAATTAAGAAAATTTTAATAATTGATGAGTGTTGATTATCCTTTTACGCCGTTGAATCTTGTTTGGAGAGCGGCACCTTGCTCAGATTGGGGGTAGGGTACTTTCTCGTTATTGAATAGATTTATCTAGGAGATATAAGTATCCGAGCTACTTATATCAACCCCCTGAGCGTCGTGATAAGTTACTCAAAATCCCTTAGTATTACGGGCTACACCGGAAGGTGGGACTGCCTAGTCTATATGAATAGTAGGGACCACTCAAAGAGGCAGACGTGATACTAGATCTTTGTTGTCCGGAGTTTGAATACCCCCGTGATGTATGACTAACTAAAGAATGGATAATAAATTATTGGTTGTTGCATTTTGCATTTAGCTTAAGCATGTGTGAATCACTTTGCATTTGTATTCGTTACTTGCGTACTGGGCCATTGGCTCATATTTTAACCATTTTAGGTGATGAATCCCACAAGTTTTACATGAGTATGGGGTATGGAACCGATTTTGAGGATTTTCTTGATGATTTGGAGGACTAGAAATGACCTTAGACTTAATGGAATCCAATTTTTATAATAGAATAGTTATGTTAGTTTTGTGGTTGTATTTAAGGTTTTAGTTGGATTTTATATGTGTAATTTTGTTAAGGCTTGTAAGAAGCCTTTGGATGTAATATATGTATATATATATATATATATATACTTAGCTATTAATGACTTAAGTTTACTTCTTTTGCGAAATATGATAATAGTGTAGTGTGTTTTGTTAAAAGTTTTGAAAAACTATGGTTTCTATTATATTAACTATGTGGAATTAGATAAATAATTTCCTAAACAATTCTTTTAGACAACCTTACATATAATCTTATAGGTTATATGTGGTTGGGGAACTGTTATTACTTATTTTAATTATAGGGGTGATAGCGGGTCCTTACAGATCACGGCCAGTATCACGCCCATGATGAACAGGGGATCCCAGCTACGCATTTTCCTTGTCTTTTTGCACAACTTTTAACTACTTAATCCAATACACATCAATAACAACTACTTGTTACAAATATAAACACACATAAACTTGTCTCCTACACACTTCTATACACATATCTATATCATATTCCTCTAAAACATTTCATCAAACACTTAGTCTACACAAATCTACATATATCTAAGTTTTCAACAAACATGCTCATCTATCATATATTTACCACTTTCATCACAAGTTTTACATATTACTAGTCCTAATACAACATTTGCAAGCAAAATCAACAACTAAAACAAAGATTACGAGAAAACTTATCTTTTGGACAAAGCCTACTTCTTGATTCTTCCTCTTCTACTACTCCTTATTGGTTGCTGAAGCTACTTCTAGCTTAATTCCTACTCCAACCTTGTTTTCCATCTTTGATTTCCTCTATAAACTTATTGAATTTTAGATTTATGGCTTGAATTTGGAGAAATGGAGAAATAGAAAGAGAAATGATGGAAAAGGAAGAAGGAAGAGAGAAAAGGGTAGCTAATGGAAGAGGAAAGAAAAGAAATGGTATATATATATAATATATATATATAGAGAGAGAGAGAGAGAGAAAGAAAAATTAAGAGATATTTTAAAGTAAAGGTGTTTAGGACTTTCAGATCGATATATTTAGTTCTAAAAGTATTTATGAAATAATCTGAAGATCAAGGGGTTAGAAATAAAGAACATAAGATAGGGAATTGTTTTAAAAGATTGGGTTATATCAAATTGATATTTAATTTGAGCTTAGGCTCAAATATGATATTTTTAAGAAAGCAGGTTATTCCAAAATTTATGGGGATTAAGAATTTGGGATGTTGAGCTAAAGTTTAGGGATTTAGAGATCTATTAAATATTTCAACAATATGTTTGGGATTTTAAAAATCGAAATCTCAAATTTCAACTTATCTTTAATTAATAAGTTATTTTTCGTTAAATTATCTGTAACGCCCTAAAATAAGGCATTACAACCCGCCACGTGTCCTCTCTTGATTAGGACACGCTAAGGTTATAATTTCCACAATTAACCTGAATAACACCTGAATAACTCACAAGGTATAAAATAAGATATGTGGTCCTCATAAATAAATCATATAATAATAATATGATCTATAAAATCAGCAAACTCGACATTACTGACATAACTGTAGGTCAACAAGTCAAACCATACTTTAAAACTATTACTATATGAAAACTCCAAATACAACTTGAAACCCAATGAACAAAATAAAAATCAGATATAAGAAGTCTTCTCTGATCCATTCTATATCATTTATGACTATACAACTAGTCATCTGCAGGGTAGTCAGGACCGCTAATGCCATCCCCATCCTCATAGAAGATATCAAAACCCGATAAATCATAAATCACATTATCATCACCTGCACCTCAAATATAACAGAATAAGCGGCGAAGCCCAGTACGATAAAATCCAATCCAGTTCAAACAAGGTTATGCACAAACAACATATATGAATAAATGTAACTGAACTAAATGCATACAACAATTTATTATCTATTTTAGTCCATCAAAATAACACAGTTCAGAATCCATATACATAAATCCTGAACTTAGAGTAACTCAACTTTACTATAAAAAACAACCAACTGATTTAAAAATAAGTAATCATATATAACATATGGATGAGTGGGTACTCTCCAACATCCCAATTCCTGAACACCTAAATTATACCGGAGTCATTTCTTACATGAGTCCACTCGGGACAACCTCACACTAAGATCATCAGGGCCTCACCAGTATCACTGTCCTGCCAGTTCTCTACTGGTCAAAGCCAACCACAACCAGACAGACAATTATTAAGCCGATATATTTATTAAGTTCATTAATGCAATTCTGTTCCTATATCCATTCACAAAATTCTAATCTACAGCACATACATCAAACAATAGATTGGTTTTGTACCTTCTAAATTCAGGAATCTAAATCAAATCCTCAGAACCTGATACCAACAATAACAAAGCCAACACAAACTCCACAATCTCCTATATCCACACCAAAACAGTTTCATAAACTCCAAATGTCCTTTACAATATATATATATTCATCAACAGACACGATCGTATTATCAAAATACCTTAACAAACATGAATTCTCCAAAAATCCTAACCTGAAAAGAAATCTCCATTATCGTACATCTAGTCCGATCAAATTCCTCAATTATCCTCAAGAATAACAAGGAATCGCACAACTCTACAATCACCAATTATTTCATCAAAACCCTAATTTGTAATACATTAAGAACATATAAGGATTGTTTAGATTGTATTTTGTTGGAATTTATAATAGAGGAATTTACTACTGATTTGAATCGCTAAAACCCGTCTTGTATTCACCAATTCTCTGATCTTGTACATGCAAGGGTTTTTCTCCAAAACCTTCATATAAATTTCAACAAACCTAAGAAACTTGTATAAATTTGTATAGAACCCAATGAATGTTAAGATATATTTATTTTGGATCAGAAAATATTCTCTCCGATGATTTTCCAAGCATAATCCCCAAGAACACTCCAAAACTTTCTTACACAAAGAGAGTATAGATTATAAAAGAAATCTATCAAAATTGTTTTTCGCGCTCGTATTTATAGAAATTTGGTCATACGCCGGCCATAATGCCGGTGGTGTACCTGCAGATCTTGCCAGTTTACACCATACGCTGGCAAACTTACACGAAGGCCGGCAGCGTTCGTTGGGGCCTTGATTCATAGAATTCAAATCGTTCCTTCATACGCTAGCAAATATTTGATATACGCCGATGGCTTTCATGCCGGTGTTGAGAACAAACCCTCATGAATGCCGGCAGCTTCCCCCTGTTAAGAAAAACGCTACTGTTCCCATCCTATGCCGTCTGTACCCGGCGGCGTAGATTCTCCCAAGAGATGGCGTACATCTGTTACAGAGTTACGCTGGCAAATTTTGACTTAGGCCCGCGGCGTTCTTCATCAAGATGCCGGCTTTTATTGCAGAAATTAAGAAAATTGATCCAATTGATGCCAATCTTGTTCTAACAACGAAATTGATCAAACTTACCTATTTTTTTTAACATCAACATAAAGGCATATTAGAATCTGTAGCTTGTGAACAGCTTATCACTGAAAATTATTTTGTATATACATTATCTAATCATAATTCATATTTATTTCACTTGCATATTTTAATCAACTAAATCTATTTTCTACATTAGGTGAGGTTTTGAGATATTTCAAAATTTCTAACCCAAACCACACCATTAATTAAATGGTTTGGTTTGGGATGTGAAATATCCTAGATTTTCAACATGTCAAATTAAGAAACTAATATTAATTAACATGAAATTATGGGTAAATTAAAATCTTAAATTATTTGACTAGTTAACACAAGCTAGATAATTACTAATCAAATATATGTTAAATTATGAAGTGTAACATAATTTAGATAAGTTAAAAGAATAAATTAAATTGATTAGGTAGTGTAGTAAATTAACATATAGGGTACTAATTGAATTTAATTGGAAAGTAGATTAAACCAATTCTAATCTTTATCCAATTAATATATATACCTTGATTTTTACAACAAATCAATTTTTAATTACAAATTTCCAACTATCTTTAATTAACCTACAATACTTGAAAACTACCCTTTGGTGACAAAAAATTTATATAAACAAAAAATTTCTGTCTTTAAAAAAATGAATAGCGACAAATTTGTAGATTTATGAAACATAATTATGAAGAATCTATAATATTTATAGCTTTGCAACGAATTTACGATGGATTACTAATTGATTTGCGATGGAACTCTTTCGTTGCAATTTTTCTCTGATTTTAGCGGAAATAAATTAATTTAGTATCATTTATATTTTTTCACATTTTGCAATTTTGGCTCTATCTAAAACTATATTATATATATTATATATATAATAATTATCTTTAAAAGTATTAAATCATCATAATAAATATAATAATAAATATGTAATATATAACATATGAAATATATTTATTAATAAATACATATTTATATATTATAAAGTATAAACACTAAATAGTAAAAAAATAAGTTTGTTCTAAATAATTTATAAATTCCATAAGTTATTATTTACATCTATTATATATTCTTTTTACATAACAACTTCTTCTATACAAAAAATAAAATATATAACTTGATAAAATAATGTGAAATAATAATATATGTGTACGTATAAGTAATATCATAAACACTACTAAAAATAAAGTATATTTCAATAATAAAATATGTGAAAATAACTACTATAAACAAACTTTAAAACGTATACATAATTCATAAATATTATATTATTTATAATAATTAATAATAAATATATATTCAATTATTTATAATTTTTTATTATATATATTTGTTATAAGGATTCGAGTTATGAATATATAAAATCTTTTTTTTAATATCTTACATAATTTATATTTACATACTATATATTATTAAAATATAATAACATATTTGCCCAAAAAATACTATACTATGTAAAAATATACATATTAAATAATAAACGTATAATAAAAATAATTAGTTAAATCTAAATATATTTAAATTGACATCATATATTATTTTATTAACATATTAATTAAAAATAAATTTTTATTTTTTATAATATATTTATATATATGTATTAAATTTATATATTTATCAGTTTTTTATAATTTATTAAGTGTAATAAAAACCAATCTATAACGCCCTAAAAATTTAACTCGATTAATTAAATAACCTAAGGTGCTACCACCACATATATACTCTAAAGTATTATACGCTAAGGCTTCTTTTTAAAAGATTTTATTTATGTTGAACATTGCTACTGAGTTTTAGGTTATGAAATCTTTTAATTAGATTCTTGCAACAACTGGATTTAGTAGCGAAAAAACAATTTTTCTAAAAACAATTTATAAAACTCTACTCCCTATAGAGCAGAGCAACTTTCTAAAAACAAAATTTTATAAAAACACTTTAAAAATACTCTTAAGGGGTAGACAACCATTTACAAACAAATGGCACTAATAAGCCCTTTAACGAATATTACAAGTTCGAAAATTAAATCCAGCTCTTAAAGCTAAAACAAAATAAAATAAAACAAAGTACAAATAATCTTACTGGCCTTAACTCACATAACTCCTCTTTATCCTTCCCGGATTAACAAAAGCTCCTAATACCCAAGAAAAACATCATTACATCATCCATATCAAGCATAAAAAAAAACAGGTGATAACAGTTCCCCAACCACATATAACCTGTAGAATTATATGTAAGGTTGTCTTAGAATAAGTGTTTGAAGTATTATTTGCCTAAACTCTCAATTCTTAACTCTTAAATTTGAAAACTATTGATTTTTGTAAAACTTGTAATAAAAACACAACATCATATTTATCATATATCACGAGGGAAATAAGTTCAAGACATACATATAGCTAGGTTTAGATATTATAAAAAAAGGCTTCTTACAAGCCTTATATAAAAGCTACAAAAGGGTAGTTCAACATATATCATCTAATATAAACATCAACAAATTCCACAACTAGTCTATTACAAAATAGGAATTCCATCTTGGTCCATAGTCATATCTAATCCTCCAGGTCATTTAGGAAATCCTCAAAGCCAGTACCATAACCTATATTCGCATAAAACTTGTCTTGATTGTCACCTGAAATAATTAAAATATGAGCCAAAGGCCTAGTACGCAAGTAACAAATACAAATACGAAGTGATCCATACATACTTAAACTAAATGCAAATGCAATAGTCATTAGATTATTAGTAAATCTTTAGTTAGCTAAACAACACTAGAGAATTTAAACTCTGGATAATAGCGATTTTTGAGGGAACCCGAGTAACGATCACAATGCTCAAGGGGTTGATATAAGTAGCTCGGATACTCATATTCCCTAGATAATTTTATCTAAAACGAAAAAGTAATCTCATAAAGGTTCTCAGCCGTTTCTCGACTTTACTTAACTCAATCCATAATATCACCTAATTCAAATGTTCCCATAAACATTGAATTAAATCATATTATATCATTTCAAGAATAAGCAAGCGTTATATCGATACCGAATACTCTATCAATTACCCACTGAACTACTTATGAAAGTCATTTCAAAATGACAAGGGTGGTTTAAACGCCTAAAACTACATGCCCCCAATCTGAGCAGGATACTGCTCTCCGAACCAGATTCAACGGTATAAAAGACACTCATACAAGCAATTATTAAATTTCCTTAAGTTTAAGTAATTTTAAAGAATGTCTATCCTAAACAAAGAATCAAACAAGTTATTACGTACCTAAAATAGCTCGGGAACTAATAGGGTTAGCCAAGCAAGGATCTATTACTGTACAAGAAAATATTGAATTTCTCACTTAGCTCATGCACTAATCAAATAATTTTAAACATAACTAATCAAAGAAATTCAAATATTTTATTACAAAGTCATAACATAGCATTTAAACATCATATAATATCATACAATACTCAATAGATATTCAATTGATCATATATCAAGCTTTGGAAATTATTGGAGGAAGTTTTTCAAAATAAAAATTGCAGGGGACACGCTGGACATCAATGCCGGTGGCATTGATCCGGTGCACTCTGCACTAAGACTCAATGCTTGCCATCGTTAGCAGCGCTCAACAATACGCCGACAGCATTATAGTCTACGCCGATGGCTTTGAGCCGGTGTAGAATGCAATTTCAATTTTCCAAAATTTTCGAGAGTTCGATGGAGTTGGTCCACGCCCATTGATACCCCCAACACCGGCAGCATTTTCATGTACGTCGACAGCGTTGGACACTATGCCGGCGGCCTATTGCCAGCATAGACCCCTGTAACAAATCACATGATTTTTACGAATTCTCCTATTCTCTTTGCAAAATTTACACATTTCAAAAATCCTCCAAACTCATTCTAAGGTTCCCAAAACTTATTATATGTTCTTAACACCATTCAACAAACACTAACTGCTCTTCAATCCATCAATCATTCAACTATAACATCACACAAAATTTGTACTTCAATTCCATATGCCCTTTATACTACTCAAACCTTTTGCCATCCTAACACAATCATCTCCACACTTCCAAATTCATATAAAACATATACTATAAACTCCTCTAGCAATATAATGCTACTAAAACCACCATCAATGTATAAAAATCATCCTATTACCATTAGCATTTAAACCCTATTATAACAAAAGCTTAACTTAAATACACATAAGGCAAGAGGAATACACTTACCATATGGACTTGAAGCCGTGGTTTAAGAATTTTGTTGCAAGCTTTTGAGAGTTTAAGTTGTAGAAAATGAAGGGTTTAATTGTACATGGACATAGGAGAGCTTTTGAGAGAATAGAAATGGGTTTTGAAGCTTTTTTGGGTTGTGTTATGTTGGTCTAAAATTTTTGGACGAATTTTGCACTTTCAAAAGTTGATATTTATCCATTTGTTGACTTTAGTGGCTTCCCTAATTAAGTCCTTTAATTGGCTTAGATTTGGCTATTAATGAAGCTTGCTTTAGTTAATTAAAGGTGGTCTTGGGCTTACTTTATAACTAAAATTTCTGCTATAAGTTGATTTAATTACATGCATAATCTAACTTGTTCTAATCATGTTTCATACATTCTAATACACTTAAAAATTTAACTTAATATTTAACCAGTCTAAGATATTTAATTATTTTTAAAACAACAACTCAACTCATTTTTCATGCATCAACATAATTCACATTTCAAAATCATATATACTTTCAATAACATTTATAAAATATAAATTGGGAAATTCATAGCTATTTTAACAACAATAATAACAACAACATCAACAATACTCCACGTCACATCTTCATCAACTCCTGTAAAAAGAAAAACAACAACAAGAATGAGCCGAAGCCCATTACACAATAACATAATCATATACAGAGTGCACGCGACCTTAACTATATACAATGCATCAACAACAGATTATTATCTTTTTTTTTTTAAAGTAAACAAACAGCACAGGAGCATTCAAACTCCATACAATAGGGAATCTGGTGGTCCTGAGTAACGCGTTGGACGCTCAAAGGGTTGATATAAGCTGTCCAGATACTTATATCTCCTAGATGATATATCTGAAAACGAGAAAATAGTCTCATTCAGGGTTCACAGCTGTTACACAACTTCACTTATCTTAGTCCATAATATCACCTAATCCAACGTTCCTATAAACATTTGAACTAAATCATGTTACTTCATTCCAAGCTTAAGCAAACGTTACCCCAATATCATTTGCCCCATCAGCTATCCACCGTACCCTCAATGGAAGTCATATCTCAATGACAAAGGGCCTAAGCGCCTAATTATCTTGCTGTAAACCCCCAAATTTTTTGAATCGGTTTAAGCCTAAAAACCTAAACCGGAAGTCAACCGGAGTCCTAATAGTTAATAAAACCCTAGTTAGATGAAATAGTTTAAGTCTGGCACTCCCGAATAAGAACCTCGGTGAGGATAAGTAGAAGTTTAGAATGTAGAATAGTGCGGAATTATCTAAGGCAACATAAAAAGATCAGATTAGTAAAACCGTAACTCGTCTCGAATCCGATCGGACATGATTCTTGAAAAACGTGTCCAGGACCCCGAAATAGTAAAAATATTCCGAATATACCGTTAGACTTGTAAAAATACAAGGTTTTCAAAAATATCACTTTTGTAATTTTTCGGTAAGTAAAAATAACAGATATCGCATTTATACACGTATTTTCTTACTACCGATACTTTATTAGTCATATCTACTTTACATTATACTATTCATTACTATTCTACACTATTCTTTTATCTCTACTTTTTCTTACACCTACTCTTACACACTCCATAACCTATAACCTTTACTTTTTACCTTTCCCATAACTTTATTTCACATCTACCTTACACATTACATCTATTTAACAAAAAAAAAAAAAAAAAATCTCTCCCCCCTCTTATCTCACATGGCCGGCGCCCCCTCCCCTCTATACCCCCTCAATTTGTTTTATTTTTCTTTTATTTTAATCATACAAAAATCCCTCCACATTTTCCTATAAATACCCCCCTCTCTTTCACTTCTTTCACACCACTACTACCCACAAATTTTTTACTAAAACTCTCCCAAATTCTCCTCTCAAAACTCTCTCCAACTACCATCCAAAAACTCTGTCAAAATAATTTCAAAACAACTTCTACCTACAACAAAAACCCATAACCACATACTACTACCAAAATCTTCTTTAGGTAACCATCTTCTATTATTTTCTTCTTCTTCATGTCATGTAACTTTACATGACCATAGCGTGAGTTTCCAAAGAATAAAAATTATGGAAACTACATTATGTTCATGTATTGTTCTTGTTCATGAAAAATCTATTTATGTTCATGTTATTATTTTGTTCATATTATTGCTACTATATATTATTATCTATATATATGTACATAATCTTTAGAGCATATAAGCTCACTTGCAATTTATTTATTTATTCCATTACAATTTATTTATTTATTCCTTGTTATTTTAAGATTAGTTTCTAGTCTTAGACTTGTCCTCATCAAGTCAAAACAAAATTTTCTTTTGTTTATTTTGGACTAGTCTACTTCTTAGTCCCGGGAGCCTTGAAAAAGCTAAGACTCCCAATACTTGACTTTATTATTTATATTATGTTATGTTATTTTGCTTGCTATTATTTTCTCATAATTCATGTTCATTTAAATTGTTGTCCAAAGTTTCAAGTGCTAAAAATAATTGTCACAAAGGAGATTATGATGCTTTAAAAATAAGTTTATGTAAAAGATCTATGATTTAAACAAAAATAAAGTTAATTCTTTTCAAGTTACAAAAAGAACTCACTAAAATTTTTGACACTTCTTTTGTCATGAAAAGATTCTTAAAAACCTTTAATATTCCACTTTGTTTTTCCAAAAGAAAATAATTGTTGGTACAAAAAATAATTTTTATGAAAAAGATAACATAATGAAAGAAGAATGAATTCTCAAAGTAAAGGTCTTTAGAAATAAACAAGATAAAGATCTTTGCAAACAAATAGACAAAGAAATTTGAATAGGAAAATAACATTAATATAAAACTTAGAAAGAAGAAAATTTATTTTCAAAAAGTTACTTGGAAATATATATATATATATATATATATATATAAGCTAACATATACATTTTTGAAAAATAAAAGAAACAAAATATTCATTTCAAGGGGTTTACAAACATGAATTCTTGTAAACTATATTTTTCTAAAAACTCCAAAACCGACATAATTTTACTTGAGCAAAATGAATGGATAACAAACACTTGAGCATGAATAAATATGAGCTAAGTAACCATAAAAAAAAAGAGAATTTTTCAACTATATAGATAACTAAGTATTTATCAAACAAATTTTGATTGATTAGACCAAAGTTGTTTTTGCATTGGAAAATCCGTGGTGAATTTTGTCGCTACTTTTTTGGAGTCTATATGACCTTATTTTTAAAAATATTTTTTGAAATGGGTAGATCTTTTCGAGTAGGTAGAAATCGGTATATTATATGCTCGATTCTGAGTTAAAATGACCAAGTTATGGCCATTTTAAGTTGGAACATTCCTTCATACGAACTTTAACGTTCTTTTGATATTTTGTTGTCAAAATTCAAGAAAATCATCAAGAAATACTCATTGTGGGTATTTTCTTTGACTAGGTGACTCTGAGGAAGGATACCTATATCCCGAAGATTATTTCGATTGAGTGGAGTGTGTGAACGACTCATCCGCGTAGAGGAATAGTTGACATGGCATCATGAGTTTATTTCCTTTAAATGCTATACTTGTTGCGCTTGTAATTTAGTTGCATTAAAGTTAGGAAAAGGAAAACGGATATGTATATTAATTCTTTGAAAAAATCCTAAGAATATCGAGGCCGAAATTGATTTAAAATGTTTGTTTTAGTATAACACTTGCTTTGTATGAAATGCTTTGATCACCTTAAACTTGATAATAATAATGTTACGATATCATAAAAAAATGGATTCATGCATACCACGAAGTGAGTCACATTGCATTTTGGGTTATTATCCTTGGGTGAGAAGGATAGTAAGCTCATGTCGAAAGCAACACTTGGTGGAGGATCCGAAAGCGATTGCTTGGCGGCGTTATGGAAAAAGGAAATGCTTGGCAGAAGATCCGAAAGCAAGGCTCAATTCAAGTAGACTTCATGTGCTTGGCGATATTGATCGAAAGCATAAAACTTTTTATTAAAACTACTTGTTTTGAGGTTATGTACCAAACCCCGAATGGAGGGCGCAAATCCATTCAACATATAGTTTCCAAAAAACTATATGCCTTGTTTGCCCACGTGTATGTTGCATCTCATTTGTTTGTTTAATTAACTTGTTTGAAACTTTGTTACAAGAAGTTATTTATGGAAATAATTCTCACTAAGCCTGTTAGCTTATACCCCCATAGATATCTTTTGCAGTTTCCCTATTTATGGTTAAGGCCACGAGGACCCTGCAATCAGGTAATTTCTTTTGGATAAAGGAAATTTTAGATGAAGTGTAGTATTAGTATTGAGGTACAAATATCCTACTAATAGATTAGTAATCAAAGGGAAATGACCCCAAGTTGTAAAGATCGTTGCTATAAGTAATTGAATATTATGAATCCTCTTTTCTTAATTTGTTATTGTACCTTCTTAAGCTTCATAATTCCATATATGATTCTCTAAAGTTGTGAGAGCACGCCTTACACTTAATATAAAAGCTTTTGGGAATGACTAAGGTTATCATACTTAAGCTTTAATATTGAGTGTGGCGGACTGTCACGTTTAGGGTACCCTTTGGGGCGTGATACTTGCCCCCAATCTGAGTAAGGTGTCGCTCCCCGAACTGGATACCGAACTACCATCTCAGGTCAGAAATAGATTTAAACGGCGGAATAGACAACCAATTCAAACAATTATTAGGCCGAGTTTAAGTTCTTAGTCAATTTAAGATATTTATCCTAATAATCACTGCGCAAGTTAATACGTATCTTTAGATGACTCCTACAACTCAAAAGAGTCAGAGATAAGCTAGAAGAATCCATAAATCAGAGTCAAACATCTATTTCAAGAAATCGAATTCCTATAAGAACTTAAGCTATAACTCATTTATCTACTTATATCAACTTTTATTAAAATCCTATTTGAGCAAACATTAAATTGGAATCCCATTATGGCTGCGAAGATCGCCCCGCCAAAATACGGACATTTTTTCTTTGTCTGTCAAAGTATTTCCTTTTCTCTTTATTTATATTGTTTGATTACAAAAGCATCAACAAAGAATTCATATACCAAAAAAATTCATTTTTCCAAGTAAGCACACATTTGAAACAATATATTCACCATGTTAATCTAAGATTATCATATCTCATTAACTTAAATCAATTATTAATCATTAACTCATTTTAACTAAATCCTAGCCAATTTTATTAGAGTTACTTATTTAAGTCATTTACTAAGTCAAGTTAATCAAACTTAAACAATCTAATTTATTTTATCTTAGTGAAGTTCATTAAGCCAAGTTAGACTTAGATTAATTACTAATTCATTATGTATCTAAGATTCAGGTTACTTAATCATAAGTTAGCTTAAACCTAGCCAAATTCATCAAAGTTAAACAATCTAATCCATTTTAGTTCATTTAAGTTCATTTAGTCAAGTTGAACCTAGAATTATCAACTAAGTTCATTTTAACTAACTTCTATTTTTCATCGAATTATTGGTTGAATCCATAAATCCACGTAATTCATGCTTAATTATATCAATCAATTAACATAACGCATCAAATATCACTTATTTATCTCATTTTAGCTCAAAAAGATCCATTTCCTGAGCAAAAATGCATTTAACAAGCAAAACAAAAGTTTTTGACTTAGTATGAAAAACACAATAGCTGGAAAGAACTAAAATTTAAGCATAGAAACTTAAAACATAAAAGTTGTATATCTCTTTTTAAGCTTTCCAAATCATTTTAAATTACTTCAATCTGAGTTCGTATGAAAAAGTTATGATTAAATAACAAAACAGTGTTGCGCTAGAAAATTTTGACCCAAGGAGATCACCCCCTCTGTTACGGCTGTGATATGGCTTGTTTCATTTGAAAATTCTTGTTCCGAGAAAATCACGACTCATATCACCCCCATGATGAACAGGGGATCCCAACTACGCATTTTCCTTGTCTTTTTACCCAACTTTTAACAACTTAATCCACTATGCATCAACCACAACTACTTGTTACAAATATAAACATGCATAAACTTGTCTCCTACACACTTCTATACACATATCTATATCATATTCCTCTAAAACATTTAATCAAACACTTGGTCTACACAAATCTACATATATCTAAGTTTTCAACAAACATGCTCGTCTATCATATATTTACCACTTTCATCACAAGTTTTACATATTGGTAGTCCTAATAAAACATTTGCAAGCAAAATCAACAACTGAAACAAAGATTACAAGAAAAACTTATCTTTTTGGACAAAACCCACTTCTTGATTCTTCCTCTTCTACTACTCCTTATTGGTTGTTAAAGGTACTTCTTGCTTAATTCCTACTCCAACCTTGTTTTCCATCTTTGATTTCCTCTATAAACTTGTTGAATTTGAGATTTATGGCTTGAATTTGGAGAAATGGAAAGAGATACGATGGAAAAGGAAGAAGGAAGAGAGAGAAAAGGGAAGCCAATGGAAAAGGAAAGGAAAAGAAAATGTATATATATATATATATATATATAGGAAAAATTAAGAGATATTTTAAAGTAAAGGTATTAGGTTTAGAACTTTCATATCAATATTTTTAGTTCTAGAAGTATTTATGAAATAATCCGAAGATCAAGGGTTAGAAATAAAGAACTTAAGATAGGGAATTGTTTTAAAAGATTGGGTTATATCGAATTGATATTTAATTTGAGCTTAGACTCAAATATGATATTTTTAAGAAAGCAGGTTATTCCAAAATTTATGGGGATTAAGAATTTGGGATGTTGGGCTAAAGTTTAGGGATTTAGAGATCGACTAAACATTTCAACAACATGTTTGGGGTTTTAAGAATCGAAATCTCAAATTTCAACTTATCTTTAATTAATAAGTTATTTTTCATTAAATTATCTAATCATAATTCATATATTTATTTCACTTGCATTATTTTAACATATCTAAATCTAATTTCTAACTTAGGTAAAGCTTTGGGATATTTCACAATTCGTAATCGAACCAAACCAAATAGAAAAATGTGTTTTTTTTTTTTGATAATTTGGTTTTAAAATTTTTTAATATGAACCAATTCGTAAATTTATGTTTTGGTTTTAGGGTCGAAATAGCCATAATTTCCTAATTCATGTTTTATAAATGTGTTAATTCAATTATGCATGATTTTGAAATATGATGAATGTGATTATATTATGATATATGTTATGTTGATGTGTTAAAATACCTACATGTTTTAAAACAACTAAATATTGAGTTTATAAATTTATGAGTGTAGTTAAGAGTGTGATAAACTTGCTTAAAACAAGTAAACATACTAAAATATACATATATATATATATATTTCTTCTACATAGTAGAATTTCTTTAGACATTAACCAAGTCCAAAAACACACATTTAATGTCCAAAGTAAGCCCATTTAAAGCCTTAAATAAAGCAGCCCCTAAAATCAACTAAGATATAAATATCATCTCATAAAATGTAATTTTCGTCCAAAAATTTCAGATATAAAAAACACTAAAGCTCTAAAACCTCATTTTCTCTTCTCCAAAAGCCCTCCCATGGATATGTACTACTAACCCCTTGAAGTTCTACAAAGAAAACATTAAAAGCTTGCAACAAGACCACAAAATCAAGACACAAAGCTCTTAAGGTGTGTGTTTTCATTTGTTTTAAGCATATTTGAAGTCGTGCTTTTTATTAGGATAGGGTTTGTATGCTAAAAATGAGATAGGATGTTTTCTATGTCTTGTTGGTAGTTGGAGTAGTATTTTCGTGCTGGAAAAGCTTGTAGTATGTGTTAGATATGTAACTTGAAGTGTTTGTATAATTGAAGTATAGGATAATGATGTTGTGAAGCAGAAACAAAATTTAAGCATTGATACTTTTGAAATTGGTAAAAGCTTAAAACATAAAAGTTGTATATCTCTTTTTAAGCTTTCCAATACAACTTAAATCACCCAAGTCGAAGATCGGATGAAAAAGTTACGGTTAAAATACGATTAGGTTGCAATATAAGGGAAGGCTACACGACTCGCGAAACAGGAGATAGGTCCCTTTTAATGGTATAGGTCATTTGTCCTAGGTAAATTTAAAATGTTCTAGGTCCTTACACATGTCTTAGGTTGCTTTTAGATTTCTAGATCATTCGTCCTAGGTCACTATAAAATGTTCTAGGTCCTTAACACAAGCCTTAGGTACCTTTTAATGTTCTAGGTCATTTGTTCCTTGGTCACTTATAAATGTTCTAGGTTATTATACATGTCCTGAGTCCATGTTTGTGTTCCAGGTCATTCGTCCTAGGTTAATTTAAAATGTTTTAGGGCATGTTATGCCTTAGGTTGCTTTTATATTTCTAGGTAATTTGTCCTAGGTCATTTTAAAATGTTCTAGGAACTTAACAAGTCCTAGGTCCATTTCAATATTCTAGGTAATTTGTTAATAGGTAACTTATAAATGTTCTAGGTCCTTACACACGCCACAGTTTCCTTTTAATGTTCTAGGTCACTTTAAAATGTTCTAGGTCCTTACACATGTCCTAAGCCACTTTTAAATGTTCTAAGTCTTTATCCTACGCACTTGTCTTAGGTCCCTTTTAATGTTTTAGGTTATTTGTCCTAGGTAACTTTTAAATGTTCTAGGTCATTACACATATCCCAGGTCCCTTTATGTTATAGGTCATTTTCCTAGGTAAATTTAAAATGTTCTAGGTCCTTACACATGTCCTAGGTCACTTTTAGATTTCTAGGTCATCGTCCTAGGTCACTATAAAATGTTCTAGGTCCTTAACACAAGTCCGAGGTACCTTTTAATGTTCTAGGTCATTTGTCCTAGGTAACTTTTAAATATTCTAGGTCATTACACCTATCTTAGGTCCCTTTTAATGTTATATCATTGGTCCTAGGTAAATTTAAAATGTTCCAGGTCCTTAACAAAAGTCCTAGGTACCTTTCAATGCTCTTGGTCATTTGTTCCTAGGTCACTTATAAATGTTGTAGGTCTTTACACATGTCTTAAGTCTCTTTTAATGTTATGGGTAATTTGTCCTAGGCAAATTTAAAATGTTATAGGTCTTTACACATGGCCTGGGTCGCTTTTAGATTTCTAGATTATTCGTCCTAAGTCACTATAAAATATTAGGTCCTTAACACAAGTCCTAAGTACATTTTAATGTTCTACGTCATTTGTTCCTTGGTCACTTATAAATGTTCTAGGTCATCATACATGACCTAGGTCCTTGTTTGAGTTCTAGATCATTTGTCCTAGGTTAAGTTAAAATGTTCTAGGGCATGTCATGTCCTAGGTCGCTTTTATAATTCTAGGTCATTTGTCCTAGGTCTCTTCAAAATGATCTAGGAACTTAACAAGTCATAGGTCCTTTTTAATATTCTAGGTAATTTGTTAATAGGTAACTTATAAATGTTCTAGGTCCTTACACATGACATAGTTTCCTTTTAATGTTTTTAGGTCAATTGTCTTGGGTCACTTAAAAATGTAGTCCACTTTTAAATGTTCTAAGTCCTTCTCCTCCACACTTGTCCTGGGTCCCTTTTAATGTTTTAGGTCATTTGTCTTAGGTAATTTTTAAATATTCTAGGTCCTTATACATGTCTTAGGTCCCTTTAGTGTTCTAGGTCATTTGTCAGAGGTCACTTTTAGTGTTCTAGGTTATTTGTCCTAGGTCACTTTAAAATGTTCTAGGTCCTTACACATGTCTTAAGTCCCTTTTAGTGTTCTAGGTTCTTTTAATATGTTCTAGGTCATCGGATTTGCTCTGGGTGGGAAGAATGAAATACCCCAAATCTTTACCAAGATTAGAAATTGAGTTTAGATAGATTAAATAAATGAAATGAATTATAGGATTTAATTAGACAAGTTGATATAATTTAATTAGCTATTAATTGAGATTTGAGTTTCAAATTCCCTAAACATGTCATCAAAGTGTTTAGAGAATTCCTAAATCCTTGATTCTTAGCCTAAATACTAATTCCTAAATCTCAGTAAAATTTGAGTTCATTTACTTGAATAAAAATATCAGTTCTTAAACCCGAACTCAAATTAAATATCTTTCATCCAAAATAGATTCCTAAATTAAGTTCTTATTTTGAGTCTTTAATTTCTAACCTATCGGTTCTAAAATTATCTTTTAAATACTCCTGGAACTATAGATATTGATCAGATAGTTTTAAACTTATACCTTATTCGAAAAATATAAAATTTTCATTAAATCTTATCTTTTCTTTTTCCTTTTCATCTCCGCTCTCTCTCTCTTCCTTCACTTTTCCCTTTCTTTCCTTTTAGCTTCTTGGACCGATGCTTTCCTTTCCCTCTTCCTTTCTTCTTCTTTTTCTTTTCTTTTCTTCAAATTTCTTCCACAAATCTCAAGATTAAAGCTATTTAGAAGAATAATCAAAGCTAGGAGAGAAGCTAGATGAAGGAAAACAAGTTAGAAATGTAAAGGAAGCTCATGTGTACAAGTGTTCTAAAAAGATAAGTTGTTATTTCCTTGTTATCTTTGTTGTTTTATTTCTTTAATTGATGAATTGATGTTGAATTGGGTTGAGAGTGCTATTTATTTATGTATTTGTTGGTTTAATGGTTGATGGAAGTTGGGGTTTGGTTGGAGGAAGAAGATGATGAATAGTGATTTGGAGTTGATGAAGTTTTGGAGATGTTTGGTGTTGTTTGAATGATGGGATGATCATGTAACAAGCTTTAGAGTAACTTTGGAATGAGTTTAAAGAATTTTAAGAAGTGTAAAATGCATTTTGAAAACAGGGGATTTCGTCATTTTTTTGTTCCAGTGTACACAACCCGTGTACATGGTCGTGTAGGCCTTGAAATTCTTAAAAGTTGCTCTCGGGTCATTTTTTTTACCCAACACAGCCTCGGTACACAGCCGTGTACCCGGTCGTGCAGACTTCCCCTGTTTCGCATCCGTTTATATTTTAGCCATAACTTTTTCATCCGACCTCCGATTGAGGTGATCAAGTTGCGTTGGAAACCTTAAAAAGAGATCTACAATGTTCATGTTTTGAGTTTTTCAAATTCAAAACTTATCGATACTTAAATTTTGATTCTTTCCAGCTGCAACACTTTTCAAAACAAAGTCAAAAACTTGTTTTTGTTTGTTAAATGTGTTTTTGCTTAGGAAATGGAGATAAAATGAGATAGATTAGCGATATTTGATGTGTTGAGTGAATTAATTCATGTAATTAAACATGGGTTAAGTAGATTTATAGATTTAACAAATAATTAGATTAAATCTAGAAGTTAGTTATAAAATGAACTTAGTTAATAAACTTAAGTTCAACTTGATTAAATAGACTTGAATGAGTTAAAATAAATTAGATTGAGTTAGTTTAATTACTTTGGCTTAGTAACTAGATTAAATGAGTAATTCTAATGAGTTTGACTTGATGAACTCAATTAAACTAAAATGAACTAGATTTCTTAAGCTTAATCCACTTGGCTTGGCTTTTGAATTAAATGGCTAAGGTTAATCAATTTGACTTGGTAAATCACTTAAATGACTAACTTTTAATCAATTCGGCTAAGGTTAAGCTAAAATGGGTTAGTAACAAATAACTGGGTTAAATGAATGTGTTAGGGTCATCTTTGAATAACATGGGGAATATGTTGTTTCAAATGTTTATTTGCTTTGAATATAAATGCTTTTATGTATGAATGCTTTATATATGCTATGTTTTGTGATAAGAAACTATAATTAAAGTGAAAAGAAATTCTTTGACAGACAAAGGAGAACTATCCATATTTTGGCGGGGTGATATTCGCAGCCATAGTGGGGTTCCACATTAGTGTCTGATCAAATAGGAGTTAATAAAATGAGTTAGAGATTAGTGAATAATTGATATAAGTTCTTGTATGAATTTGATGAAGTAGATGATTAGTTTAGTTTAGTTTCTTCTACGAGCTCTTTTCTTAACAGTGGTGGATATCTGATTTTATCTTCTGGATTATCTTCTGAAATTTCTTTCCGAAGCTATGTTTGGATTTCATATTCAAGGTACGTAGTAACTAGCTTGTCTCTGGGTTAGTAGGAACATTTATGAAAACTATATATATTAAGAAAAACTTAATTGTGAGTGTTGATTTGTGCTTTACGTCGTTAAATCCAATCCCTGCCCAGGGTGGCATGAGTACCTAGGGGCCCCCCCTCACAGATTGGGTGAGCCTGGGATGGAATTGGTATCCGGTTCGGGGAGCGGCACCCTGCTCAGATTGTGTTTTCTGTAAAATTATCTAGGAGATATAAGTATCCGAACTGCTTATATCAACCCCCTGAGCGTCAAGGTTGTTACTCAGGATCCCCCACTATCCTTGTTGCTCGGAGTTTGAATACTCCCGTGTTGATTTGTTTACCTTAAAGAAAGATAATAACTTGTGATTGTTGCATTTGCATTTAGTTAAGCTCGTGTGTCACTCCGTATGTGATTGTGTTGCTGTGTACTGGGCTTCGGCTCATTCTTGTTGTTGTTATTCTTTTTACAGGTTTTGTTGTTGATAAAGACGATGTTGATGAAATTGATGATGGTGTGGAGGTTGTTGATGTTGTTGTTCTTCTTATTGTTGTTGATGAGGATGGTGATGGTGATGATGGTTGATGTGATGATGTTTGTCTCGGGTTTTGGGTGATTCTGAAGATTTGGGAGATGAGTGAAATGTGATAGGATCGAGACATTTCTTGTATTTTGTTTCTTCTTTTGTTTTGTTTTGTAAGAGGACTGGATATTTTTATACATTGTATTTTCTTTTAAGGGCTTGTTAATGCCCAATTGATTGTAAATGGTTATCTACCCTTAAGAGTAGATCATAAAGTGTTTTTATAAAGTTAGTTTCTTAGAAAACTGGTTTGCTTTGTAGGGAGTAGAAGTTTATAAGTTGTTTAATAAAATTTGATTTTCCGCTGCTAAATCCAGTTATCTGAAAATCTAATTAAATGATTTCACAATCTAAAATTGAATAGCAATGTTCAACATAAACACCTTCTTTTAAGACAACCTTACGTATAATTCGTAAGAGTTATATGTGGTTGGGGACTTGATGTGCTTAATTTGAAAATTGAGCATGTCGGGTCTTTACAACGATGACCTAGAACATATGAAGCAACCTAGGACTTAGCAGAAATTAAAGACCTCGGTACATTTTAAATGGGTGCTTATGTCCTAGGATAATACATTTATCTATGCTAAGAGAGGAAATTCCAGGTCATCATCCACCTAGAACAAGTGCGAATACCTATATCATATTAAAAGAACCTAGGACATTCCTTCACCTAGCACAAAACAAAGAACCCGGTACACTTGCTCTAGGTCTTAGGCCAAATGTAACTGGTTATTTATTTTTTGCTATGTGAAGGAACGTCCCAGGATTTTTTTAATATGTTTTAAGTATTTGCATTTACTCCAGACGCAAGATGACCTGGAATTCCCTCTCTTACCACGAACATATGTATTATCCTGGGACGTTATAACTTGGTAACGTGAACTAGAACATATGCGAATACCCAAGACAAATAGTAGCAGCACATGTTCTGTAATGACCTAAAAATTTAATTTGATTAATTAAATAACTTAAGGTGCTACCACACGTATAATATTCTAAAGTATTACACGCTAAGGCTTTCTTTAAAAGATTTTGTTTATCTTGAACATTGCTACTCATTTTTAGGTTATGAAATCATTCAGTTAGATTCTGGCAACAACTGGATTTACCAGCGGAAAACAATTTATTAAAATCATTTATAAAACTCTACTCCCTACAGAGTAAACCAATTTTCTAAGAAACAAAACTTCAAAAAAACACATTATATTCTACTCTTAAGGTTAGATTATCATTTACAAAACATATGGGCATTGACCAGCCCCATTAAAAGAATTACAAATTTAAAAATAAATCCAATCTTCACTAAATAAAAAAAAAATATAGACATTCAACGGCCCTAGCCCACTTCACTCATTCTCACGGGTCTTCTTGATCGCCCCAAAAACCCGAAACAAACATCATCATCAACCACAACATCAACATCAACCATAACAACTCAACAACATCAACATCATCCTCAACATCCCATCCTCACCATCTTCATCAACAATAATACCTGTAAAAAGAACAAAAACAACAAAAATGAGCTGAAGCTCAGTACACAGTAACAAAATCACACATGGAGTGACACGCGAGCTTAACTAAATGCAATGCATCAACAACAAATTATTATCTTTTCTTTGAAGTATACAAACAGCACGTGAGTATTCAAACTCCGGACAATAGGGGTAATTGAGGTCTTGAGTAATAACTTCGATGCTTAGGGGGTTGATATAAGCAGCTTAGATATTTATATCTTCTAGATGATATATCCGATAAAAAGAAAATAACTTCATCTATGGTTGACAGCCGTTACACGACTTTACTTATCTTAGTCCATAACTTCACCTAGTCCAACTGTTCCCATAAACATTTGAACTAAACCATGCCAATTCATTATAAGCGTAAGCAAACGTTATGCCGATGCCGTCTTCCTCATCAGTTACCCACCGTACCACTTAGGAAAGTCTTATTAAAGATAGGGGTGGCCTAAGCACCTAATCTACTGTGCCCCCAATTTGAGTAAGGTGCTGCTCTCCGAGACGGATACCGATCTACCATATCGGGCCAGATATGGATTTAAACAGCAGAATAGACAACCAATTCAAACAATTATTAGGCCGAGTTTAAGTTCTTGGTCCATTTAAGATGTCTATCCTAACAATCACCATGCAAATTACTGTGTACCTTAATTACGAAATCCAAACAGAGTCTCAGAAGGTATGACAGAAGCTATCTCAGAAGATATATCTCATATCTACCACTGGTTCAAGAAAGAACTCTTATAAGAGCCTAAACTATTTAACCACTTATAAGAACTTAAACTAACATCCACTTCATCAAACTCATATAGGAACTTAAGCTATTATCCATTCATCTCAAACTCATTTTATTAAACCCTATTTGATCAGATACTAAATTGAAACCCCACTATGGGTGCGAAGATCGCCCCACCAAAATATGGACAGTTGTCCTTTGTCTGTCAAAGTATTTTCTTTTCTCTTTACTCGTAGTGTTTTATTACAAAAGCATCAATAAAGAATTCATATATCAAAAACATTCATTTTTCCAAGTAAACACACATTTGAAACAATATATTCACCATGTTAATCTAAGGTTATCATATCTCATTAACTTAAACCAATTATTAACCATTAACTCCTTTTAACTAAATCCTAGCCAATTTTATTAGAGTTACTTATTTAAGTCATTTACTAAGTCAAGTTAATCAAACTTAAACAATCTAATTCATTTTAGCTTAGTGAAGTTCATTAAGCCAAGTTGGACTTAGATTAATTATTAATTCATTATATATCTAAGATTCAGGTTACTTAATCCCAAGTTAGCTTAAACTTAGCCAAATTGATTAAAGTTAAACAATCTAATCCATTTTAATTTATTCAAATTCATTTAGTCAAGTTGGACCTAGGTTTGTTAACTAAGTTCATTTTATAACTAACTTCTAGATTTAATCTAATTATTTGTTAAATTTATAAATCTACTTAACTTATGTTTAATTACATCAATTAACTCACATAACACATCAAATATCACTTATTTATCTCATTTTAACTTAAAAAGATTCATTTACACTTAACAACAAACATTTAGAAACAAACACAAGTTTTAACTTTGTTAGGAAAATATATCAGTTGAAAAGAAGTAAAATTTAAGCATTGATACTTTTTATTTTGCAAAAACTTAAAACATGAATTTTCTTACAAAACCGAGCCTAGCAAGGCCTTAATCACGCCGGTGATTGATGGTTTCCCCTGACGAATTTTCTTGTTTGTCAAACTTTATTTTATCAAACTTTTGCACATTCTACTTTTATCATAACCTCATAAAAGCTATATACAACTCACATCAAGTCTAAACAACACTTCTACACTCATCAACAACATCAAAAAACTCCAACTACTTTAATAAATTCCAACCCCATTATTCATCATCTTCTTCTTCAAACCCAACTTCCATCAATATTAATCTAACATTTACATATGTAAACAGTACTTTGAACCCATTTCTAACATCTATATATCAATTTTAATCTTGTAAATAACAATTAAAACAAATATAATTCAAGATAAAAAACTTATCTTTTGAGACACATGCAAAAATGAACTTCTTTCCACACTTCTATCTTGATTCCTATTTCCTATCTTCTTCCTTAGCTTTAATTTCTCTTATTGATATTGTATGGGACTTGAGATTGAGAGGGAAAGATCAAAGGAAAGAGAAAGGAACAAAGAAAAAAGAAAGAAAGGAATCAAAGGAGATAAAAGGAGAGAGTAAGAATAAAAAGGAGAAGATAAAATCAAAATTAAGATATTTTAAAAATAAGGTATAGGTTTAGAACTATCATATCAATATCTATAGTTCTAGAAGTATTTAAAAGATAATTTTAAAACCGATAGGTCAGAAATTAAAAACTCTAGATGAGAACTTAATTTGAAAATTTATTTTAGATAAAATAATATTTAATTTGAGTTCAGGTTTAAGAACTGATATTTTTGTTCAAGCAAATAAACTCAAATTTTGTGAGGATTTAGGGATTAGTATTTAAGCTAAGAATAAAGAGTTTATGAATCCTCTAAACATTTTAAATAACATGTTTAGAGATTTTAGGAATTAAAATATCAAATTTCAACTTATTCAATTACTAACCTTATTTTGTCAACTTGTCTAATTATTCTATAATTCATTTAATCTATTTAAAATCATTTTCTATTCTAGATGGATGTTTAGGGTGTTTTACGTTCGAAATCTACCAGGTTCCTTATTATCTTTTAGGCGAAGGAATTTCCTTTCCTAGGTTTTTTTAATATGTTATAGGTCATCAGATTTGCTCTAGGTGTATAGGATAATACATATGTTCGAGGTAAGAGAGAAAATTCCAAGTCATTGTCCACCAAGAACATATTAAAAGAACCTGGACATTCCTTCACCTAGAACAAAAGAAAGAACCTGTACACTTACTCTAGGTTTAGGCCAAATGTAAGGGTTATTTATTTTTTTCTATGCAAAGAAATGTCCAAAATCTTTTAATATGTTCTAGTTATTTGCATTTGCTCTAGGTGCAAGATGATTGGAATTCCCTCTCTACCTTGAACATATGTATTATCTGGACCTTGTACTTGGGTAACGTGAACTAGAACATATGCGAATACCCAGTACAAACAGAACAACACACATTCGAAATCTACCGGGTTCCTTATTCTGTTCTAGGAGAAGGAATTTCCTTTCTTAGTTCTTTTAATATGTTCTAGGTCACTTTGGATTTGCTCTAGGTGTAGATGACCTAGACATATGAAGTAACCTATGACCTAGCAGAAATTGAAGACCCCGGTACATTTCGAACGTGTGCTTAGCTCCTAGGATAATACATATGTTAAAGGTAGGAGAGGGAATTCCAAGTCATCGTCAACCAAGAACAAATGTAATATCTATAACATATTAAAAGAACTTGGGACATTCTTTCACCTAGCACAAAATAAAGAACTCGGTACCATAGATTCTAGGCCAAGTGTACCAGGTTATTCATTTTTTGCTAGTGAAGGAATGTCCCAAGTTTTTTTTAATATGTCCTAGGTATTCACATTTGCTCTAGGTGTAAGATGACTTGGAATTCCCTCTCCTACCATGAACATATGTATTATCCTGGACCTCATACCTGGGTAACGTGAACTAGAACACATGCAAATACCTAGGACAAATAGTAGTAGCACACGTTTGAAATCTATCAGGTTCTTATTCTATTTAGGAGAAGGAATTTCCTTTCCTAAGTTCTTTTAATATGTTCAGGTCATCGAATTTGCTCTAGTGTACGATGACATAGGACATATGAAGTAATCTATGACCTAGCAGAAATTAAGGACCCCAATACATTTCGAACATGTGCTTTGTCCCAAGAAAACATATGTTCGAGGTAGGAGAGGGAATTCCAGGTCATCATCCCAAGAACAAATCCAATACCTATAACATATTAAAAGAAGCTGGGACATTGCTTCACTTAGCACAAAATAAAGAACCCGGTACACATGTCTATATTATAGGCTATATGTAACAAGTAATTTATTTTTTGCTATGTGAAGGAATGTCCCAGGATCTTTTAATATGTTCTAGGTATTCGCATTTGCTCCAGGCGCAAGATGACCTGGAATTCCCTCTCTTACCTCGAACATATGTATTATATTAGGACCTTGTACCTGGGTAACGTGAACTAGAACATATGTGAATACCCAGGACAAATAGTAGTAGTAGGCATATGAAATGTGTCAGGTTCCTTATTCTATTCTAAGCGAGGGAATTTCCTTTCCTATGTTCTTTTAATATGTTTTAGGTCATCGGATTTGCTTTAGGTGTATGATGACCTGGGACATATGAAGTAGCTTAGTACCTAGCAGAAATTAAAGACCCCGGTACATTTCGAACGAATGCTTGGGTCCTAAGGTAATATATATGTCCATGGTAAGAGAGGAAATTCTAGGTCATCGTCCACTTAGAATAATGTGAATACTTATAACATATTAAAAGAACCTGGGACATTCCTTAACCTAGCACAAAATAAAGAACTCGGTATACTTGTTTTAGGTTCTAAGCCAAATGTAACGGGTTATTTATTTTTTGCTATGTGAAGGAATGTCCTAAGATCTTTTAATATGATCGAGTTATTCGAATTTGCTCCAGGTGCAAGGTGACCTAGAATTCCCTCTCCTACCTAGAATATATGTAGTATCCTGGGACCTTGTACCTGGGTAACGTGAACTAGAACATATGTGAATACCCAGGATAATAGTAGTAGCACACGTTCGAAATGTAATAGGCTCCTTATTTTATTCTAGGCAATGGAATTTCCTAGTCTCTTTTATTATCTTCTCGGTACTCATATTTGTTATAGGTCTTGGGACATATATGTTGACCGAGACATTCTGAAACCTATAACATAGGAAGACGTGATACCTAGAATAAATGGAATAACCTAGGACATCCACAATGACCAAGAAGATGTGGCAACCTAGATTTTTCAAAAGGATTCGGGACATTCTGCAACCAAGAAGATAGGATGACTTGATACTTCGAATAAATGGACCAGCCTCCAACATTAACGAGGAACAAGAACTAATGGCAACCTATAACTTTTGAAAGCACATGGGACATTATGTCGACTTGGTACATTCTGAAACTTATAGCATAGGAAGACCTGATACCTTCGAATAAATGGACCAACATAGAACATTCACGATGTCCTAGAACATGTGGCAACCAAGAACTTTTCAAAGGACCTAGGACATTCTGAAACCTATAAAATTGTAAGACCTAAAGCTGCGACATTTGTGAGGACCTATAACTTTTGAAAGGACCTGGGATAATATGTCAACCGAGGGCATTCTAGAAACTATAACGTTAGAAGACCTGATGTAGAACAATGGACAAACCTGGAACATTTACGAGGACCTAGAACATGCGGCAACCTAGAACTTTCTAAATGACCCCATATAATTTATCAATCTGGGCATGCTTGAAACTAGAATGTAAGAAGGCCTTACCTAGAATAAATGGACAAACCCGAAACATTGAGGAGGACCTAGAATATCCTTGATTTAGAACAAAATACAATACCAAATACTAATACATTTTACTTGTAACTTATGACCTAGTACAGTTAAGATGACCTAGAAAAAACTATGACCTTTAGAGCTAGCACTTATAAGTCCTAGGTCATCTGTTCCAGGTCCTTTTATATGTTCGAGGTCATGAGTTCTAGTTACAATGTATTTTGTCATAGGTCATACGTTCTAAGTTCTTTATGAATACAAATGTATTGGTTCTAGGTAGTGTATTTTGTTCTAGGTCATCAGTTCTAGTTAAAATGTATTCTTGCTAATTCATGTGTATGAAACGTGCGATGAATACTTTACGAACTTGCAGTGAAAAACATTGGCTCCCATCATCAGCAAAAGGAAAAAAATTACTTTTTTTAAATTACGAAATGCCATGGAAAGAAAATATTCCCAATTTTAGGCAACTTGACCTCGTCTCTTCAAGAGACGAGGTCATTAGTGTCTGATCTTATCTTTAGAAGAGACGAGTCAATGTTCTGCAGAAACCCCGTCTTTCAAGAGACGGGGTTTATCTTAAATAATGACCTCGTCTCTTGGAGAGACGAGATCAGGTCTAGTAAGAACTCGTCTCTCCAAGAGATGAAGTCAGGTCTACCATCACACAATGTAAGGACTTGGCCCACTTTACTCATAGATTAAGCAAGCCAAATCCCCCGACCACGTATAATACCATTTCAATAAACTTTTCATTAGTCTTTAATTAAGGTTAAACTTGAATATGCCTATCATAAGCAATAATCAATCAAATTATTGTGTACTTGGATCGGATTGAGAACAAAAGGGAATCTCTAACTGAGTATCTATCTCTGTTTCACACAAATCAACTATATCAATATAACTATCCTAAGCCAAGCTTATACTCACTAGTTTAAAAACTTAAGAAGTTATTGAATCTCATTTAAAAACAATCCAAAGTCATCACATGACATATATATATATATATCATATAACATCATATAAGGTAAATCCTTAATAAAAAGTCTATATCATGTATTGAAAAATGTTGGAAGAAGGTTAGAAAAACTGAAATTTGTAGAGCCCACGTTGGCAATTTACATCGACAGTGTAAGACTTAATGCCGGTGGTGTAGGGATTCTATGCTAACGGCGTTGAAGCCATCGTTAAAAAAATGCATTATGTATAAAATTTTAGATCATTACACCGGAAGTGCATCGACTGTGTAGACCTCAACGCCGGCAGTGTTGGGGTCTAAGCCGGTGGCGTTCAGGCTACCTTTCGAATGATCAGTAGCTAAATTTTTTAAGCCGGCAGGTACGCCGGCAGTGTTCAAGGCGGCATACACTATAATTTAGGTTGCAAAATTCCTCTGTTTTTCAAACACGAAATTTTCTTACATTTAACTCCTCCAACTCCTTTCAAAGCATAATATAACCTTCCTAATACATGGTATAAGAATCCTATATCATCAAACACATATAAACTCCCTTCTGACATCATTGAAACACAATACTCCTCCTCAACCATTAAAACACACTTAACACTATGATTTCATTCTCTTTACATTCACTACTTCAACATGAATCTACTCTTCACTACAACTCAACAATACCAATTTCTCATCACACTACAACTCAACACCATCATTGCACTTCCATAAATAAGTCCTATGCTATCTCAATATCAAAATATAACAATACACATATATATTCAATATGCATTATATTTGACAGAAAATTCATGGATTATAAGAGAAATAAAGCACCTTAAACATCATATAAACTTATCTTAATGTATATATGATGGTTGGGGATGGTTTCTTGGTGTGTTGGGTGCAAGAAACCTTGGTTTGAGTGTTGGAAAATATTTCCTTGAAAGAGTTACGAATTTCTTCCTCTTGGTTCTGTTTTGGAGGTCCAAAGTGTAAAAATAAGGCTCAATATTATCCAATTATCATTGACTTTGGGGCAGATTTTCTAAGGGGCTTTGGGCCTTAGTTAGGCTTTGATTTTGGGCTTAATTTGGGTTAAATAAGGCAAAAAATTTGCTAGGTTTATGGACTCAAGTTTTGGTTTAAAACAAGCTTAATCCATCATATATTATTCACTACAAAATCAATTAGCATTAACATAATAATTGCTAACATGAATAAACTATCAACCTAAATATATTTACCATAGATTACTATCTAGTTATTACTTCATAACACATACAATTATTTCAAACGCCACAATTCATACTAACACATACATACATATAACAATCAAATTTACATTCATTAAGTATGAATTTAAACTTTGGTCATTTCACAGAAATTCGTTGAAAATCATAAATGACCCCCTAATTACATATTAATTGTTATAACCTTCAAAATCATACAAAATGAGCCATATAATCATTCATTAGCCAGCATCCACCATGGCTAAACAACTTGCAGACTTCATAACCCAACCACAAAAGTATTCCTAAACCTAATCCATTAAAAAACTTAGTGCCAAATTCAATTTGTTCTATCAAAGCATAATTATAAAACCATTTACTGTAAACATAAAAAAAACTCAGAATATGACAAAATGGAATGAATAATGTATTAAGTTATGTTAACTACAAACACCAATGAGAGAAAAAAAGAATCTATATACAAGAATCATAAAAGATAAAAATCTATCAACAGCTACTGCTGGGTGCCTTGCATCCCTCATCTTTGCCTGACAAAAGTCCGAAGGAATAATGTGTGCTGGTGGACATCCTGATGAGGAAGCTCTATGGTCGGATCCACCTGAGTGAGTGTGGCATCACCATCTCCACCACTAGTACCATAAGGAAGAAATGAGACTGGTTTGGCTTCACCTAGGTGAGTCCGTCCCTCATATCACATGGCGGTGACGGTCACCTCTTCGGTGGAGTGAGGGGGTGTGGAACTTGGTATATGCTATGTCTGCCATGGGGGTCTCATGTAGATGAGTATATGATGAAGATGATGGACCAAGCTCGGAATAAAGAAAATGTGGAAGGCTTGGCTCATCAGATGCGTGCTCATGTGAGGGCGAAGGCTCGTCTCTGATATGTACACCTCGGGCTCACCCTCGTTCCTGACTTAGACCTTGTCCTCGCCCATGCCTCTCTTTAGCTGGTCGCCGCCTTTGTGCAGGCTTTGGCTGTGGGTCTTCAGGTCCTGGTACTAGTATTGGTGCTGCTCTTGGCATTAGTGGTGGATCATTCAAATTAAGTCCCATAAACTCATCCACTACACGAATGACATCTCATGTAGTGGATGAAGTATCCTCTGGTGGCATGTCCGAGACTCTATAGATGAAATCTGCCTGCAAGCGAGAGGGGACAAGTAGATCACTTAATAACAAACGTGGTTTAAATCCATCTATATATTATGTAGTCAGTGAACTTACCATATACCGTATAATGACCCTTGTACGACTGATCCAACTAGGGATGCAATCGAGGTGAGTCATTATAGGGTGCCCAGCCTGCCCGAACCGTCAAAAACCTTATAAGATCGTAGGACAAGTTTGGAAAATTACATGATGACCTTATAAGGTTTTGGGTTGGGTTTGGGTTATTAAAAAAAACAAAACCCGATGGGTAATCCGAACTCGTCATATTATAAATAATTTAAAAATTTGAGTTTGAAATTAAAAAAAACAAAACTCTACTAATTTTTGTCTTTAAGAATAGTTGTTAATAGTTTTAACTTTATTTTGTCTTTTTTTTTTTCTAATTTTTAATTTTATCTCTTAAAAAAATATTTTTACAATATTATTAATTTTTGTTGTTTTAACAAATAAAATAGCTAGTTCTATAAGCTCGTGAATTGGCGAGTATGCCGTGACTAGTCTACCTCGATTTAGACCATACTGAAATCTAGTTGTCGGCTTACCACCCAATATTTTGTTGGAAGATGCAATTGAATTTAACTAAGAGTTGAAAAGGAAAAAAAAAAAGAATGAATTAGGTCGTGGGGCGGCGCGGGGCAGGGCGGGTCAAGGTCAAAACCCTGTATGGGTAGGTTTGAGTATTGAATAGAAAACTCTCTAGTGTCCTGGGTCGGGTTTGGGATACCCTATTGGGAAGCAGGTCGGATTCGAGTCTTATATGACCTGTCTCAAACTCGCCTAGGTTGCATCCCTAGATCCAACGCCTAATGATCGCATAGTACCAGTAAAAAATAATTTAGGTAGTAGTGCTCAACAATGTGAAAACAAACCAAGGGGACTCGTGCACGCCATATGTGACTTCCCGCCCGGTGGTATAAAGGAAGGGAATCCATAATAATGGCATAGGGGGACCAAACAACCTATAGAAGAAAGAAAAGCTTAGTATGCAAAAGTAAGTAAATACAACATAACTATATACATGTTAACACTTTAAATATACGAACTGATATTTGGCTGGGGAGTTGTCTATTGAAACACCCCTATACTTGAATATCAAATGTGTGGGAGAGCGAGTGACATCGAAAGTAGCACCCTAATAATTGACCAATGGGCGATTCGTGGTAATTGATGTGATCTATCACAGTGGAGCGATGTGTGGGAAGTGCTCCCATGCCCAAATCTAGAGACTACTAGGGTCCTGTAATGTCACTAGTCTCTACATGAGAAGCCATGCATAGCTACCTGTATAGCTATGCCAAGCAAGCTGCTCCCTATGCGAATTGCCCTACTCTTTTTAAGTCATCGAGCAGCTGGAGGTACATAAGGTGGACCATATTCAACGATTTGTCTGCAACAATGAAGCCCCTTAGTAACAGTAGAATATATGCTCTAGCATATCGTCGGAGAGTGATGTCATCTACATGATCATGTAGCTCTCTAAAGTGTGTGTCCAACCATGACATCTTTAACTGGCCACCATCCATGTTCACATCGGCCTGTGGTCTAACTCCTAGTAATAGTGGCATAACTTTGGCCAATTAATCTGAGATGTGCCGGTAACTGCATGGCCATTGACGGACAGGCCGGTGAGCGTAGTAACGTCTTGTAACGTCACAGTCCACTCTCCCATTGGCATGTGAAACGTGTGTCTCTAGACATCGTCTCTCTATCAGAGTTGTAGTAAGGTACCAATCCAACTGCATACACGGTATATGAGCAGCACCAATGAAACTAACAAGGACAGAAGTGGAACAAGTCTTTCATCTAGGTCTATAGGCATGCCGTCTGAGCTGTAAGCCCTGGAAAATTTCAGTAAATAATTCCAAAATGAACTTCGAAAATAAACACTAAAAATCACTCCAAATTAAAACCGAATTTCAACTAGTCCAAAAACACGAGCGAATCCAGAAATTTCCGAATCTTGAGAAAAATTAGAATCCTTAAAAACAAAATAAGAACTCATCATACTTCAATTCCAAAACCACTACGTACGACAAATTTCATACGTAACTCCGACTTATAAAATCAAGTAATATAAAGCCCAAAAACAAATTATTAAAAAGTAAATAACGATTAACTTTTGGAAATGAAACCCAATTCAAAAATTCCGAAAAAGTTAAAAGATATTAAATACTTACAAAAATAAAATTTAAGATAAATTTCTTAAATCAAATATGTTGTATAAACATAAAATATCAGTTTCCAAATTGGCAAAGATCTAAACTAGAAAAATCACCCGGAAACCCCAATCGAAATACAATAGCTTAAGTCCGGCAATCTAGCGCCTTTAACCCTAGAGGCCAAGGTATAGTTTAAATATGTAGAATAGCTCGTAGTAATATAAGTTTGTTTAAAAATACTAGATTGGTAAATTTTTGACCTATTTCGAACCCGTTCGGATACAGACTTCGAAAGCGTGTCCCGGGGCTCGCGATATAAAAAATATATCATTAGTACCGTTAAACTCGTAATTTCATAAGATTTTCAAATATATCAGTTATATAATTTTTCAGGTTATAAAAGTTACAGTTATAACTATTTTTATCGTATTTTTCATTACTACCAGTAATTAATTAGTCTTTTGCACTATTCACTTTTATTTCATTACACTATTTTATTATTCTTATAAATCCTTATATTTTTATATAAATATTTTATATATTATAGAAAATTTTGTTTTTCTAAAATTTAGTTAGTTCGGGCTTTTACGGGATCAAGTTCTGTTTAAGACCCGATACTAAAAATAAAATAAATTAATTTAATAATTATAAAATATTTTAAAAATATTTTTATTTTTATAAAATAATTTTTTATAATTTTTCGGGTTATAAAAATATCATTTTGTAGCCCATATTCGGGTATTTTGATCATCCCTGTAACATATTTGTTGAAATACTAAAATAATTCAAATAATTATTTAATTTTAATCATGAAAAATCTGCTACAAATATTTGAAATAAATTTTCTAATTTTATTTTATTTTATTAAGAAAGTACTATTACAACTCATACTTTCAAGTACACCTTACCATATCACTTCCTTTTCACTTCAATCTTTCTACACTTTGTCCCACACTTCATGGCAGATTTTTCCCTCCTTTATGGCTTCCATTGTCCTTTAATTTACTCCATTTTGACTAAATTAATTATATTCCACTCCTTAAAGAAGCTACATTATACATTTATTACACAATTCAATTTCAAGTCAAATTTCAAACAAATTCCTCCCTCTCTCCCCCTCTAATTCACGTGCAGCAGCCCCCTTCCTTGCTGTCCTTGTTTTATTTTTTTCTCTCTTTTATTCATTTAATATACTCCTTTTCTCTCTCTCTTCTATTTACTCATTTTTCATTTTTCATTCCTTAACTTTTTCTCTCTCTTTTTCCTCTCTTTTCTTCTTCATTTTGTTCTTATTTCTTTAAGAACACAAGCTGCCCCCAACTCTTTAATTAACTCCCACCCATATTTCTTGAAGATTTTTAAGCAAATCTTCTTCTCAAAGCTTCCATAGGTGATATAGGTAAAGTGTAATGAAAGTTTCATGGATCAAATGACCTTCCATAAGCTTAAAAGCTTAGGATGATGATGCCAAAAATGAAACACCCCTTTTCTCTATGATTAATCTCTTGTATCATTATTATTTTCTTGTTTAAAGTAATTATATTTTATAGATCTAACTTTTTGTAGCTTTGATTTTCGTTTATGCCATAGATCTTGTTATTTGAGTTATTATTTTTGTTATTGTTTATGATTTATGCATATATTCCTCATTCACATGTGTTCATGCATTCAAAACTAGTGTAGTAAACTAGATCTAATGTTTTGAGTTCATAAAATGCATTAGACTTTGTTTTATGTTCATGGATAACTTGTAGTAGCATGATGATAGTAAGAATGTTTTAGAAAACTCAAGATCTATTTTATTTTCAACAAAAATCATTTTTGAAAATTCGGATGAAAATTGAACCATATTTGGAAAAAGTTGTTTTTCAACTTGAAAATGTGTATTTTTCATTTAAAATGAAGGGCTTAGGGTGTAGATAACATAAATGAAAAATTTTGATGAGTAAAGTTTAGATCTATGAGTTTATTATGCACTACCATGGGTTTCATTTAGATGTATGTTCATATTATGTGTAGATCTCAGATTTGAACTTGAACAAAAATTGTGAAATTCGTATTTTGGCAAGACCTCTATTTAAAAACCACTTTCCAAGTGTCAAAATGTAATTTTTACTTAAGATAATGAAGGCTTAATATATGTATATCATCAAGACTTTTTTTTACAAGAATCAAAAGTGATTTTCAAAATAAAAATCTTATTTTTGGATTTTGGTCAAGACATTTTTTAAAAACATGTTTTGCAACTCAAAAATGAAGTTTTTATTCAAGATATGAAGGGCTCTTAAGATATGATATGTGTCGAGCCTGAATTTTGAAAATCATCCGGTTCATTTCTCCTAACCCGATTCATATTAAACCCTAACCCATTTAACATGAATCCTCGACTAGGGGTTAAAAGAAATTTAATTTTTTTTAAAATTTTTAGAGTCGCCACCCGATATAAATCGGGAAAAAATGAAAGCCAGGATTAATGGGTCGGTTAATCCTAACTTAGCCACTAGTCTGCGAAAAGTTTGATTTAAAAATCAAATTTTTAAAAAATACCAGATATCTGAGTTCGGGGGCTAACCTATTAAAACCTAAGCGGTTACCACTTTAAATTTAAAATTTAGAATTTATCCTTTTCTATACTAAAAAATTCAAACAAAACATTTATAAAACAAATATCTACAAGTTTAGTCATGCATTTTTATTTTTATGTATTTTTTCTTAGGATTCAAATATCAACAAACATTTGTATTTTCCTTTTTTAAAAAAACTTATAATATGTACAAAATGATTATTTCAAACTATTAAAACAAAATATATTTTTTCTAATTTTATTGTCGCCCGTAGGTGCCTACGTACTCGCTAATCGAGATCAGACAAAACGTAGTTCTTTATAAAGAACTTAGTTCGTTGATCAATTTTATATTTTTAAACTATTCTCACTTTAAGTTTATTAAATTTTGAATTTTATGAAAACCAATTTTGATGATCCTATGATCTAATCAATTAAATTTTATTTCATAAAAAATATTTTTCTAAGTTCAAAAATCATTTTTCTAAAAAACTATGATAATTCATGGCTAATTTAATGCTACATGAAAATCAATTTTAAAAACTTTGAGTATTATCTTTATAGCAAATTTATAAAGATAATTTTGATAAAAACTTAATTAATATCATGATTTTTAAAAAAAAAACAATTTTTTATCTTTATTATACAACAACAATTTTGGTTTAAAAATCTATTAACAATTTATTATTTTTCAAAATTCAATAATCATCACATATGTTCAGAACATATTCAAAATATATCATAACAAAATTAAAATACAAAAACAAAACATCTCATGCATCAAATATATATTTAAAGATCAAACTATATGCAAATACATATTCAAAATATCAAAAAATCAAAAATTACTAAAACATGTAAATTTATATTAAAAATAATTATTCTAATTTTTCTGGATTTTTCTGAATTTTTCTGGATTTTTAACGAATTTTTATTAATTTTTTCCTATTTTTTCCTATTTCCGAAATTAAATATAATAATAAATAATAATTTAATAATACAGACTAACCTGGACCGTTGGATCTTCTCGGATCAGATCTGGAGCGTCTGATCTGTAGACTAAATCTGGACCGTAGGATCTGATGCCTTTTGATCTGGAGCGTTGATTGTTTTGATCGAATCTGGACCGTCTGATCCTCTGATCAAATCTGAACCGTAGGATCCTCTGATCAAATCTGGACCACAGGATCTTCTGATCAAATCTGGACCACAGGATCTGCTGACTTTTGACCGACGACCGTTGACCGTTGACCGATCACCGTTGACCGACGACCGACCGGGTTGGATTCGGATTTCGGGTTGGATTCGGATTTCGGTGCTCCGTCGGGTGAAGAAGACGATGACGGTGGTTTTCGAGCGTTCGTCGGCCGTTCCTGGTGGTTTTCGAAGGCTACAACTTTGTCGGCCCGACGTGGATTGGGTTGCTGCAGCGGCTGGTGGTGGTGGTTCACTCCAGAACCACCAGAATGGCGGTTCGTGTGGTGTGCTCGGCGCGAGGGTTAAAAAAATCAAAAAAATTTGCAGAACTTCCAAATGCAAATTCGAGCAAATCTAAACACTATAATCAATCAAGAACACTTCCTAGATGATCCTAACACTCTTTAATTGGATCGAAATCCTCTCAATCACTTCGAATTTGCAAATTTTGCAATTCGAACACTTTTCTCTCTATTTTCAGATCTCGATCGTGTAGTGTATGTTTCGTGAAATTGAATTGTGCTTTCTGCTTGGGGGGTGATCCTATTTATAGATTTCGAAACAATTTGTCATTTCGAAGCTTCGTACTTGTTCAATTTTACAATTACGAATCGTTACATTTTTTCGAATAAAAACGATTCAAAATTGGGACTCGATTCGTGATTGTTGGTTCAAATTGATCACGAATATTATTTTATACATCACAACTCTTCGATTAAGTGTGTTTAATTTGATTAAAGGACACAATTCGGCCAATTTTAAGATTTGAAAAATCATGTCCATTCGAATTTTTTCCCAATTTTCATGCCTTAATTAATGTGTCTTTTGGAATGAAATAATGCACGAATTGTGTGTATATGTGATGTATCCCATGCCTAGTTCGTGTCTGTACAATCAATTTCGAAAAAACACAAAGATTCGTTGCTCAAATGAAGTCTCAAAGTGGATGAACCGATGTGTCTTTTGGGAAAAAAAATGAACAAAAAAGAGGCAAAATCTGCCTTAGGCTAGATTCGAACTTGGGTCCCCTTGCTTTGTGTCCATGGTCTGATCCGTTAGGCCGTTGGCCTGTGCCTTGGTCATATAGCTAATCCACTAATACTTAAGACTAATAAATATATATTATATTAAGCTTAAATAATTATTTATTTTAATTTTTCTTACATATATTTTATTTATATTACTATTATTCATTTAATTATTTTATTATACATATTTTATTCCTCTATATTTTTATTTTTTCTATTTTCTCTTTTTTATTATACTATTGTTTATTATTTTTATTATTATTTTTATTTTTAATGAACTCAATCATGACATTAATTTATTCTAAACTTAAGCCTAATTTTTAATTGGGCAAAAATTGGGTGTTTACAATATGTAAGGAATGGATTTTCATAAGTTTAGATAGATTTTATCAAAAGGAATGTCCAAAAATAAATTTTGTAAATTCGGATCTCAACCAAGACCAATTTTTAAAACCCATTTATCAACTCCAAAACTCATGTTTTATGTGAAAAATGAAAGGTATAGGTAATAGGTATCATTAAGTAATAATTTTTATAAGTTGAAATGAGTTTGGATATGAGTAATGTGTAAAACAAAAAGTAGAATCAAGATGAAAATTTTAAGTTAGTAGTCAATTTGTGAAATTCGTAATTTTTGATGAAGGCCATGAGAACACCTATTATCCATGCTCAAAATGAAAGTTTTATGTAATGAATTGAGTCCTTAAGTAATAGGTACTATAAAGTCTTAAATTTTAATGCATTAAACAAGTTTTTCCCAAAGAAATCATTCAAAAAGTGAATTTCCTAAAATTCGGATTTTTGAGTAAATCATATTGGAAAACATATTTGCAAAGTGTAAAATGCAAATTTTTGTGTAAGAATGAAGTCCTTAGTGGTTATGTATGATTGAGCCCTAATTTCCTAAATATCAAATGATTTTTACTTAAAGAAATCACTCAAAAACTAATTTTTACAAAATTTGGATTTTTGGAATCAACCCACTTGAAAACATGATTACAAAGTGCAAATGGAAATTTTTATGTAGAAATGAAAGTCATAAGTAATAGATATAATGAAGACTCAATTTTAAAAAAAATTATATTTTCTTAAGTAATAAATCCAAAAAAATGGAAATGATTAAAGTTAGAAAAACTAGATTTTTCATAAGTAGTTGTTATTATGATCTTGCAACATAAAAAAGTTATAAAATTTTCTTTTAGCAAGAATCATCAAGATCATGCATACATCAAACTCATCTCATGTCATTCATGTTAGGAATCATTCATATTGCATGTATAGCTAATCTATATAGTAGGAACATTTCAAACATTTACAAAACTATTTTTCGGAATTGAAGTTTGCTAGTGTCCTAATCTGATCAGACGTTTTCGAAGCTTCAAGGTTTTCAAAAATTAAATACAATTTTACAATTAGATAGATCTTTCGAAGTAGATAGAAATCGATATATGATTTGCGAGATTCCGAGTTAAAATGACCAAGTTATGGCCGTTTTAAGTTGGAATTCCCGCTTAGGACGAGAATTGTGAATTTGATAGTTTGTATAAGATAGTTTGGATTAGTTAAGTGAAGAAATACTTATTAGAGTATTTCTTCCTTTTTAGGTGATCCCAAAATCGACGATTCCCTACCACCGGATTACTTTTACTAAAAGACCAGTGATCCAATAGCTGAGTGAGTTTTCTCCTTATTTTATTACCTTGATTGTGTTTGTAGCTAGTTGCATTAGAATTATAGGAACAAGATAAAAATCAATATGAATGGGATGGGATATATGATGGGACTGTGATGAATGTATGCCAAAGAATACTAAAGCATATCGAAACCACGATTCGATTGGATAACTACACTGTTCATATTATTTCTGTTATATGTATGATATTGGTTGGTCACTCTAAAGAATGTATGAATATTTTGACCTAAGCAAAAAATTAAATTGGTCATGCATTGCATCGGACATATTGCATTTGGTAGCATGCTACTCCTACGCAGGTCGATCGGTATGGTCCGCTGATTGCTCGTTTGGATAACGACGCCGGTATCAGAGCTCATTCATGGGAACTAAGGCGCATCGGGGATGCATTCCATGTGTGAGCTTAGCCGAGTTGAGTGCTATGAGTCGAGGTCTTGGGGACTAGCAGCGGTTGTGTAGACTTCAATACCATCCCTAACCCAAGATAGGGAGGGCGTAAATCCGTTCCGTGTGTGGATTTCGGATACCCATACATGATTGTTTGTTCATGTGTTTGTTCATGCATAGCATATGGATGATTATAACTTGCTTGTTATGGTACGGAATTAAGGGAATTCTCACTAAGCTTGTGTAGCTTATACCCCAATAGATGTTTGAATGAACAGGTTATCTCAAGAATGCAAAGTGGGGATTGAAATGGTTGGAGCCGAGAATGACTAAGAGATTCCGGCAAGGAATAAGAATGCTGGAGTTATTAGCTAGATTTCATGGTTTGCCTTATAATAGTTTATGTAGGAAAGTCTGTGGATGAATGAAATTGAAGTTTAATGATTTGTATTATGAAGTATAGTGTTTTGTATTTGGAGTATAGTAAATTGAAATTCCTTTACATTGTTACTCAAGTTATATCAACGTAAAATGTATTACTCTGATGAGTCTCCTCCATGTGTTAGATGCCTTGTACATAGTATGGAAGCCTTCGCATGACTAAAATGGTCATTCTTAGGCTTTAATTGTTGTACGGCGGATTGCCACGTTTAGGATACCCTTCGGGGCGTGACATGAGCTTTGCCTCTCTACGACGACAATGTAACACCACAGGCTCCTGCATTTGAAAACAAATCCATGACTCAATCTGTGTGTAGATGATATAGGTAATTGGATGAGGAAATAATCTTACCTGTCCTTCCCATGCCAGCTTCAATCTGTGAACAGGTTGCCTTGTAAGTATGGAATCATCGAGTGGTCCCAGATCCATTTGTAATGAAGAAAGTAGGTATAGTGTTAGTAGAAGCATATATAAGAAAAAAAGTAAGAAATCATGAAGTTTAGGACGTAAATGTGGCAAAAGAAATGACACGAACCAAACAAATACCACTACGACTCGACTGACCCTTAAGGGTCCTATTAGCCGCTCGCATCATCACTTATCTATCACACTCATCTAATATTTAAGCATATTTACTAATACTCCTATATTCACCCCAGTCTTCTAATAGTATATTATCAATGTGTATGATGTATATGGTATATGATTTCATGATTTGGTTCCTAATTTCAAAAACTAAACACTATAATCATAATTACATCATAATTTCATCAATTATACGGAGAAAACTAAAACACCTAGATAGAAAAAGGGAAAAAATGGAGAAAAAATTGAAAAAAAAATGCAACACCATACGAAAAAAAAAAAAAAAAAACAAAGCAACACGCCAAGCTCATTTCACAAACCAATACCACAATGCAGTAATACTAACAGTAAATATAGGATTTCAACACCCAATGCAACATCATAAATAGCAGAAATTCACATGAAAATTAAAAACCAAATTATTTATCGATTTCGACACGATTTCAGGATTTTTCGTATAAAATTCTTCACTTCCACACGATCTTTTCACTTCCTCAACACCTAACAATCGATCCAACTCCAAATGATGCCCCAACTTTGTGTCAATCACAATTGGAAGATTAGGGGTTAGGGTTTCGGTTTGGGAATTGGGGAAATTTAAGAGTGTTTTTTCGAGCACGAAATGAAGAAGAAGAAGTCTATCGTAAATTTAGACCTCAACAGCCTCATCTGTTGAAGAGACGATGTTGTCTACTAATGACCTCGTTTCGTGGAGAGACGAGGTCATTACTTAGTTTGAACCTCCTTTATTGGAGAGACGAGATTTATGCGAAAGATTGACATCATCTTTTCTAGAGACGAGATTAAATTACCTAAAACTAGAAATATTTTCTTTCCAATGAGATTTCCATAGATTTTTAATAAAAATATTAATATTTTTTTCCATTTCCCTCCCATCATCCCATAATTGTTTAGTTTGCCCATGCATTTTAATGCCCAGACCCAAAACATTCTACCCGCAACATAATTGTCTATTTTCCCTCCCATCATCCCATAATTGTTTAGTATGCCCATACCCAAAACATTCTACCCGCACCATAATTGTTTAGTACGCACACGTAAAAGTTCGAGGTTTTTGTAGAGAAAATCGAGTCTGGTTGATCATTTGGGAGATGAAGCCATGCCACCAGCCATAAGTGCAAGAGATATTTGCAAATTTTGGATTATTTAGCAATTTATTTGAGTTTTATTGAGTTGAGAGTTATTTGTAATTTTATTCTTGAAAATTAAATTATTTTCATTTCATTTCCCCTTTTACCGTTTCACTATATCCATTCCATCTATTTGCTCGAATTGCCAAACACGCTGCAAAATCCTTGCTCGAAGCTTCTTTTTGCATATTTGATGTTGCATTTATATTTTCTGCTGGATTCAGTGTTTTTGAATACTTTGGTAAAGTCCAAGGGAATGCTGGATAATAAGGGAGTGCAGGATGTGTTCCAAGTGCTGAACTGGGATGAAAATTTCAATCATCACGAACTGGATCCAGAAAGGTGTCTCCTTAACTCATTCAGACCTGAATGACTTGGAGTTTTTTTTTTTTAAATCTTTTTTTCCTTTTGATGCTCTAAGCTTCCCTTCATCTTGGATAAGTAAAAGAAAAAACATGTCTGGGATATAATCAGTGTATTTGTTTTTTCCGTAATAAGCATCAGATCATAAGCTGTCAGAAGCAGGTAATTTAGAGCCTTTGGCCCTAAAAAGCGTCTCCTTAATTTATTCATTATCACATTGCTCAAAAGAAAATGCTTGTGATGATAGAATGTTAAGTTAATTTGTAACACTGAGGGTCTGAAATGAATTAGTATTTGTTGAGAGTGTACAGAAGGAAGAGACGAAATGGAGTCTTTTCACCTGTAAAAGACTCTTAAGGACCTGAAGCTGGCTTATTTGAATGGCTTGACACATTATTCTGTTCAAGAACTAACAAGAGATCATCATCCTTAGAGGGACGATGAAAGAATTCGAGTGGAGACGGCAGGTGGATATGTACTCGAGTGGGGAGGCATTCATCGATTCAATGGTCAACTAGCTGTTTCTCGAGCCATTGGGCATGTAAACTTCAAAAGGCAAGGTTTGAATTTGCTCTTTTACTTAACTTCTTTAACTTCATTGAGTATATCTAGGTTGACGAGGCTGCTGGATTTCCTTTGATATCTAAGTAATTCCCTTGGTTGGCAGCACGGGTGTAATATCAACTCCAGAGATTACAGATTGGCAGTCATTAACTCTCAATGATGGTTACCTAGTCATTGTATCTGATGGTGTATTTGGAAAAATGACCCCTTAAGATGTTTGTGATGTATTGTGGGAAGTACGTGCTCGTGGTACCAGATGCCAATTGTCCCCTTTGTGCTCGTACTTCTTAGCTGATTGCACAGCGAACACTGCATTGAAAATGGGCAGTATGGATAATGTAGCAGTTATTGTAGTACCTCTTCTCTTTCAAAATTTGCAAGAGGAAGGGGGCATTGGATGGGAAAACAAAGTTCATGAAACTTTGGGCAAAGAAAAACACTTTTTTAAGCATTCAGGTTTATCTCTCCAACTGTAAATATATTGTTTTACACATACTGCATGGTCTGTTAAAGTGCTACATCTTGCTAATAGCTTGAGTGCTTCTTTTTTCCCATCTACCTTCTTTGTTAAGAAAAATATTTGCTGTTCTGGAAGATAAGATTATGTTCATTGATTTCCTGGAGTTTAGAGCTGCATTGAAGAGAAAATATAAATGTTGGAGCATCCTGATGTAAAAACTTAGATTACCCTTTTGCCAGTTAAAAAATAATTGGATCCCAAAATCATGTTTATTTGAATGGTTGTGTATATATAAAAAGTTCATAGGACCCTAAAGATCTACAAAAAAGAAAAAAACTAGAAGATAGGAACGATATTTGGGGGGGATGAGGCCGAATCTAACAATTGGATAAATGATATATTAAAGAACTTTAACACTAAAATGCCAATACATTTCCTCAAGTTAAGGAGTTGATATCAAAGATTCCTATCTTGTGCAGATTTCATCCCAGTCTTCTTGTCAGAGATTTAGTGAAGATCTCTACCTCTTAGTCTTGAGTAAGGATGTACAGATTCAAGCCTCCTCCTTCCAACTTTGTTTTGATAAACTTATTATCTATTCATATATGTTTCATCCTATCATGTTGGATTGGATTCTTTACTATGATTAATGCTGACTTGCTATCATAGTAAACATAGGTAGCGTTGGTCGAAGACAATCATATGCAATTCTCCAATAAGCCTCTACAGCCTTGCTATGACAGTAAACATGGGTAGTCTTAGTGGAAGCCATATGCAATCCTCTCATGAGCCTCGACAGGGAGATGATTTCATAGATTCCCTGTGCCATAGCATGATGTTCAGTTTTGGCATTATTTCAAACCCCAACAGTTTGCTTCTTATTTCTTTATGTCACCAAATGACCTCATCTTCTAGTGCAGTATCTTGATGTTGACTTGCAATGAGAACTTCTCGTCAATTTGCATCAACAAAACCCTTAATTCTATGATTACCCTTTCTTTTGAATAACACACCTCTTATAGATGACTCTTTCAAGTAACTTCGGACGTGCTTCACGGTGTCCAAATGACATGAATTGCATAAGATAGGTTTGGTCTGGTAGGTAAATCAGTATTTCTGATACCGTCCTCTGTTAATTGCCCCTTTAGATTCAGAATTTTCTCCTTGACATCTTTAATTTGGAGGAACTAATGCGTTTTAATGGCTTGCACCTTAGCTTACTGGTCTCTTCCAACAAATTAAGGATGTATTTTCGTTGAGAAATATAAATTTTACACCTGATTTTCTCTATTTTCTCCCTAGAAAGTACTTTTAACTTTTTAAACGTTTGATTTCCTGTAAATCGTCCTTGTAATTATAATGTCATCAACACAAATAATCAATATAGACTTTTTTCCCTCACCATCACATTTACAAAATGAGTTTAATTTGCTTGTCCTTTTGTGTATCCAAGCTCATTCATAGTTGTATGATGCCCTTGGTGATTGCAACAATCCATATAGGGTCTTTCTTAGCTTGTGTACCTTTCCGCTTTCCTTTTTTGAGTTTAACCTTAGTGGTAGCTTCATGTAAATTTCTTCTTTGATTTACAATTAAGAAAAGGATCTTTTACATCTAATGGGTTAAGTGACCACTTAAGATTAGCTGCAAGTGATAGAAGGTTTCATTGAGTTAAGTTTGGCCATTAGATCAAATGTCTCGTTGTAATTTATTCTATATGTTTGAGTGTGATGTCCCTCTATATTGTTATGTAATTTTTTTTTTTAGTTTGATCTTTCTATTATCGGTTTTTGTTATTGTTTTTAGGAATAATTCACGAATGATATCTGAACTTTTTGACAAAATATGCAATAAGGTACCTGAATTTTGAAATTGATTAATTTAATACTTTAACTTTGAAATTGATTAATTTAGTACATGAAAAATTTTTTCCTGCATGATAATTGTCTTTCTGTCAAGTTCGTTCAGGCATAGTTATCAAAATCGCGATGTTACCCATATGATTTTATGAATTTATGATTTTAAGATGGCCCATCGAGTTAACTCGTGCGTAGAATCGTTTTTTGATAGAATCTTATAATTTCGACCGAGTTTACATGTAAATTTGGTAGTATCTTACGATTTTAACCGAATTTGACGATTCTATCTATTGAGTCAAATAAGCTAAAATATAAAAAATATAAACTGTGTTTACAAGCTCATCAACTATTAGGAATTAGGATGATTTATCTTTCTTGTTGTCGTTTCTATTTGGTTTCCACACTCTCTCTCAATCTTTTCCTTCCTTCTTCCCCTGAAAACTCTTGTTTTACTTTTATGGAATTCATTCAAGTCAAGTTATAGCTGTAAAGTTTACAAAAAAACTTACTTATTTTATTTATATAATTAAGCATTTAATAAGTTGAAAATTTTGATTTTCCTTTAATATATCACTTATTTCAAACAAAACAATAGAAAATAAATTAATTTTGACTCTATTCGCTCTTTTTTATATATCTCATATCATGGATTAAGAGTTATTATGAAAACAAGTACTTAATTTCCTTTTTTTTTTTTTTTGTTTTTGACATCTATTATGTGTTCTAAGTTTTCTACATCTTGTATAAGCATTTCTATAATTTTTCAAAACTATTTTGCAAAGGTTGTAGAAACTTACGTTTCTACGTTTCGATTTTACAGTCTGATTCTACGAACTCTCTAGCGATTCTATATAGAATCGCGTGTTTAACAATATTGCTTTCAGATAATAAATTGATTAACTTCAAAATTTTTCGAGTACTAAATTATACTTCACATTGAACACCCATTTACTTCCTACCACATTTTATCCCATGTGTGACTTTCATATAGTGCTTTCATCTCATCTATGTTTGTCTCTTTCCACCCAGGAATGCTAGGAGCCTCACGAGTACGTCTTAGTTTTCTCTGTATCAATTTTAGTTATAAAAGCCTTGTACCTATCAATGCAAGTTTAATGTGATTATTGTAGTTGTGATAAGTTGGCATATGTTGTGTATTGTGAAATAGGATATTTCACAAGTTCTTATCCTTTTGCAATGAACTGGGTAATTCATCACACAAGTCAGTCTTTCCTCATTGTCGATGCTTTTGCTGCCTTCAACTATAGCAGCAACACTCTTTCCCTTGTTATTATGCCCAAGTAGGCTTAGCTTCCGTGGTGTGTGGTGTTGGGGGGAATGGTTGGCTATGTTGAGGTGGCCTAGGTGTATAATGTTAGAAGCTACTGGATGATGGGCCAGCTTTGTTTGAGATTGAGTGTGAGAGCTTGGAGGGGAGTTAAATTTAAATGGTGGCTCTGATGACTAAAATTAGCTCAGGAACTATGGAAGACATGGATACAATAGGTAGGGAGAATGATGGTTCCAGTAGGTTTTTGTCCACTCATGTTTTTTCCATTGGAAAGGAGTCATAAGAGTTCTATTTCCAAATATTCCATAGGTAGCGGCATACACTCTCTTTGTGGAAAGGTGGTAGCATCTATAGGCCTTTTAGTCGACAAGAACCCTGAGAATATGCATTTGGTGGCTTGTGCATCCAGCATACTTTGGTACAGTTGAGGATTGTGAACAGAAGTAACACACTCGAAGACCTTAGGTGGTGTAGAATTAACAAACAAATACGTGAAAATGACCGCTGTAGGACACTTAAAGGAGCTTGGAGTTTTAGTGGTTTAGAAGGAGCTTGGTTAATTAGTTGCATCATCCAGATATGAATGTGGTACTCAGTTAGATATGATCAGAAAGCATGCCACTTCTAATACAGGATGATTCTTCTTTTGACCACCTCATTTTGTTGGGGTGTAAATGTATAAGAACTTTGGCATATTATCCCTTGCTTACTTAGATGGGAAGTGGACTCAGATGAAAAATTCTGTCCCATCATCATAAGTGAATTGATGCTTGGAAAACCTTGGCAACGAGTGTGTGTGCATAACATGTAGCAGGTTTATGTTTGTTTATCTTGTGCTTACTAGCTTTAGGTGTTAGTTATTTGTGTCTTATGTTCTCGTATAAATGACAATCATATGCTAGTGCGATTAGATTAGGGGAGCTGGGTTGCAGTTATTCTATGTGTCAAAAGAGGATAAAATTAGGATGAAGAGCAGTGGGAAATGAAAAACGAGTTTTTTTTTTTTTTTTGTTTGGGCCCTCTCATAAAATAGATTTTTTAAATTTAAAGTTATCTCTGAATTGGAGGCCTAGTGAAGAGATTATTGGGTTCTTTCTCATTAAGCCAAACCTGTAATCTTTCAAAGTGAGAAATCTCTTAGAATCTGATTTTAGTCTTTCTACGCCAGTCACTAGGAGCTATATAAGATTCTGTAACAGCATAAAAATATCCTTAATATTTAAAAGAATTAAAAAGAAAAAAGAAAAAAGAAAAAGGAAACAACAATGAAAAAAAAAAGTGATAATATGATCTATATTTAGATTTGATGACAAATCAAAGCCTGGAAGTTTATCTGCATCAGTGATTCATGTGATCTGACTCTCATACGCTAATGTTTTCTGTATCTGGTAACATTGCTGGCTTGTCAGCAAAAGGAGCTTCTTCAGAAGTTACTCAGTTGGAGAATCCCCATCCATTTATAACTGAGTTTGAAAGGCTAATGGTGAGTCCAAGATAAGCTCTGTTTTTGTTATCAATTTTTCTGTTGAATACAGGCAACTTTATTCTGTCTGCTTCTCGTATTTACAATTTCTGCACCTGGCATAGAATGAAGATTTTGAAGACCTCTCTACAATAAAATGCACCACTAAGTGTACTATATGTCTTTGACATATGTTAATCATAATGAAAGTTTTTCAAAACCCAACACATTATGGTATATATTAGGTGACATAAGTTTTTCAAGACCAATCGATCAATTAGAAAACTCATTGTTAAAAATATGATCGTGTTTATGATCTCGTTATAAGGCGAATTAGGATAACATCTTCTTTCAAAAATGCTTGCCCTTGCTCACTTTTCAACCGAGCTTACCTTTTTTGGAAGTATGTTAGAGATGCTTAGAAAGAGCCCTACATTTCATAAAATTGATTGATGAGTAGGGCTACTTAAAGCATCCACATCCCGCAGGATCTCTATGAGGTCCTTAAAGTGCCATATAATTATTTTATGGATCTCTTTTTCTAAAGAACCTTACTATTTTATACATAAGGTTCTTTGCATAAGATTCTTCACGTCCTCTTAGAATTTTATAGGTTCCATATACTTATACATGATATATTTAGTAAAATAAAAAATATATAAAAAAATATAAAGACTTACCTTTTGAGGTCCTGCACAAAGGGCCTTAAGAAGATTAAAAGACCTCTCTCATTGTCGAGAACCTAAAAAGTGAGGTCCTCAGCATAGGAGCCCATGTCAAGCACTCCCAATAGGCATGCTTTTCTGCGAGAGTACTATGTCTCATTAAAAAAAAAAAAACATATACATTTTTTTGTGGAAAATTCTGGACCGTCCCCCATTACTTGGCAGGAACACACATAAATGCTGCATAGGGGTAGTTTATGTGATTGTTAGACTAAGCCATTCCCTACACATGATCTCCATTAGGGTTGCAAATCAGCCGAGTTTTTAAAGGTTTGAGCTCGGCTCATTAAAAATTATTGAGGTTAGCCGAGTTTTTTATTGAGTCTGAAATTGAGGCTCAAGTTTGGCTTGTTTAGTTAGACGAGTATTAGTTCAAGTTGGAGCTGAGCTGAGTTTTTTATCGTGCTTATTGAGCTTTTATCGAGTTTCGAATTTAAGTTTGAACTCGAGTCGTTTAGATGGCTTGTTTTTCTTTCTCAAATCTAAAATATAATATATGTGTTACTATAAATATATATACATTATTACTAAATAGAATTTAGTTTTTATCATTTTAATTATGTAATTATATATAATATATCATGTAAAAAATATTCACAAATTTGCTAATGAGTTTAATAATGATTCTATTAATGAACTTAATTGTGAGTCTATTCATGAATTGGCTTGCAAACCTAAATCAAAGTTGGAGCTCGACTCGTTTAGATAAACGAGCTTTACTTAAGGCTTGAGCTTGGCTCATTTACTAATCGAGCTCGAGCCGAGCTCGAGTAGCTCGGATTGTTTGTAGTCCTAATCTCCACTACCCCATAATATTAGCCATCTCATCTCTATTGCCATACAACTGACTCTTAGCTCCTGAGAGCATATATTACATTTTGTTGAGCCAACCATACACTCTACTGCTCTATGTTTTCCATTCGTTTGCACCCACTCATAAGTGCACTAACCAACAGCACCTGCATGAGCACCGACAGCACGTACATAACCATGCAGGTTGCACAAATACAAACAACACAACAAAGTGCAATCAGTTAACAAAATATAATAAGCAACAGTAGCTGCACGTGCACATACTCCTCTAAAGTAGAAGAGATACTCTTAACTGATGGTGTAGGATACCTATGACTGGACTTACTCAACTAACAACATTACTCACACATGTTCAAAAAATATAATTGGTTTCTTAACACTTACATCATATTTGTAAGTTTAACTTTTAGATGGCTAGTTTATGGAGTTAAACTTAACAATACTTTTGTGTTAGCATCAGATGAATATTTGTTGCTGGGATTGTTGCTACCGTTCATTGTAGAATGATGAAAATATTGCATCTGGACCTCTAGCCCCTATTCTTGCTAGTTGAGAGGGCGGGGGAGCATCGTGGACCTACGAACATTGTACATGGTTAGTGAATGATGCGTCAAGAGTTGTCTGGCACAACCACTTCAAACTTAAGCTAGTAGTAGGTTCGAGAGAATGTGTGAATAACTGGATTGAATTTAGTAAAATCTAATGCTCTTAGGGTGAGGGTCTATTTATAGCTTTTGGTCATACCACAATTGGGATCATAGAAACTTGTTTGTCGTAGGCCTGAGCCTATGTAGGGAGGTAGATGACCTAAGTACTGAAGTGGTGGTCCTTACATGAAGTAGAGGCGGCCGAGCTTGTATTGTTCCCCTAAGGAAATAGAAGTCGAAAGTAATGATGTTGACCTTGGAGTATGGAGTCACGATAAGAATGGTGAGAGGTCGAGGTCTTTGTAGGATGGAGGCCTTTTGTGGGGATCCTTAAGGAGCTGCTTAGCTGAGGTTCTCGATGAAGTTCCTCATGGGTTCGGTGGCTGCCCATTAGGTCGATGTTGGGTCTGTTGGACTTTAGCCGAGTATTACTTATCAACACCTATGTTTCTATAAAATCTCTGAAGAGTGTCTTGTATGCTAGTCAAGTAGAAGTACCTATCTCCCTGGTTGAGCAATATGTAGAGGATAGGTCCACTATATTCCTATTTAATACTAGGATCGTTTTTCATTCTTATATTAGTTTATTTCTATTTGTCATGAAGGAAAAAGAGAGAATAGAAGGATTTGATTGTGTCGTGTCAGTTAATCTAAGGGCTTGTCTTTCCCAATTAGGAGGCATGGTATGATTTTGCATGTTTTAGGCCTATAACCACAGTTATTGGTTTCAAAGTGCACTTTGGGGAGAATGCTCAATATCTGCCCGTTTGATTGTTGGAATGCAGTAAGGTGGGAATAGTATTGCAATTTCAACTGAATAAAATAGAGAAATAATAGTTATTACTGGGTTTCAGTGGACATAAAATGATGTTGTTCCTAAGTTTTGAATGTATCGAAGAAAACTACAACACCCTTGCCCAAGTCCATGGGTTGACTATATTGCTAAGGTCTTATGAGTAAGTATGGAAATATATTTTGGCTAATGAAAGTATGGGAATATGCAGGAAAAAGACAAGGAAAAGTGAATTGCAATTCCTCGCCAGAAATAAGAATTCTGTGAAATGGTTATTCCCAAATTTAGTGCATTTTACAAGAAAGGGATAACAATCCTATTTCACACCTATTAAGTTAACCAATTATTAGATATATTTTGTTCATATATTCTCTTAATGCTACGTAAGACAGGAAAAATGGATGCTTACAGTTGTTTTGCTTTATGTAGGTGGAGGTCAAACATGGGAGTTTCTGCTGTTTCTATTTGTCAGAACCCCTCAATGAAATGTGGAGTATACATTGCAGGAGGAGGAAAAAGGCATGTATAGCCTATACATAGCAGGAGGAGGCAAAAGGCATGTATAGCCTCCATCAGGCTCTACCTGGTGGTCTAGATCAAAAAACATGTTAAGTGAAGTTTGCAACAATAGGGATCACACTGTTTTTTATTTATTAATTTATTTTTCAAAAGATTATGTTTCCAATTACACCATTAAAAGTTTACAGCTATGCTTATCCTGCCTGCGGGTGTGAGTGTTTAGAAAAAGAATGCGAGATCCAATTTCTACCTATACTGCATATATCTGATATTTAATTCTGTCACATTGGATGCACAAGCTGATATATTATCTGCTTCCTTTTGGCCCTGTTGGTTATCTGATTTAATAAATTCTTAAGTAATTTGTCTGTTGACATTGCGTTGAACTTGTATTTTGACGAGAATTCATGCTTGTACCGTGGAATAACTATGGACGGTCTGCATAGTCAATGTGCAAATCCTGAAAGCTTCATGACAGTCCTTGGTTTGCTAGTGTCTATTTTGCTCCAGGATTCTGGTTCAAATCATGGAGCATTCGAGCATGCAAGGCCTGATTCTAGGTACATATTGTTTATTCTGTTTAATGATTAGGTAGAAGTTGTGCTCATAGACAAGAAAGATTGTGCCATTCTATCAAATCTCTTTAGGGAACCAGGGGTTGTATCTTGAGTGTGAGTTGTAAATTCTCTCCATTTTACCGAGCAAAGTGAATTTTGTATTTCAATTTGATGAAGGTTTCTTGATTTTTAGATATGTTCTGAAGAAAAGGTTTGGCCATGGATCATATGGAGAGGTATCGCTAGCTCATCATTGGAATTGTTGCAAAGAAAGCAATTTCTCAAACTGGAGTTTGCGAGTGAAGAATACTTCATTTAATGGTACCGTTCTGGGCCAATTGATGGTAGCTTCTTTACTGCTAATTGTAGTGTTGGTGCTGACAATATATTTATTTTGAAGCGTATAATGGTAAGTAATTTGGTCTCTACTTTTAAAACTACTGCGACTGGGTTTTTGGATCTCTTTATTAGTTTCTGTGTGTGGAAAAACATTCTTCTAGTTTGAGTTCATATTTTGTTCAATAGTTGGACGCAGATTAGGACCTATCTATCCTCATGTATTGTAAAAAAAATTTCATAAGAACTGTCATGTTCATCTACTGAGTGTAAGATCTTATGTACGCTCAATTAGTGAGGGCAATATATAGTTGGACTTGCAACTCCTCTTTAGAATCAAAATGTCGTAGGTTTCAGTTTGAACTGCACTTGTTTTCTTTATTTTATTTATTCATTTTTTCATTTTACCATCTCCATTATAGTTTTATGCTGATGTTTTACTTTTATTTGCATTTACCTCTCAATTATCCTTTATTATAAAGATATAGTAGTACTTTTCTCTCATATGGTATGCCATGGTATGTCAAGAGGATATTACATGTATAATGTAGTTTAAAAAAAAAAAAAGATTCCATAAAACCAAATTATAAAAAAAGATAAGAATTACAAAAATAGTATTGCTGCGATACAATTTTTTCAAAAATTGTACATATATCGCGCGTTGGTTGTGCGATACACTTTCAATGTGATGACCAACAAGCGATACACTTGTAATTGTATGTGTATCCCCCGTTGGTTATGCGATACAGACAAAAACCTGTATTGCACAACCTATGTGCGATATGCAAGCTTATAAATTTTTTTTTTCTAGGTCGCTATATCTTCACTAGAAGATGTGATACAAACATAAATCTTTGTATCTCCACTTCAAGATGCGATATAGCAATACTATTTTGGTAATTTTTTTATATAATTTTTATTTGTGTATTTTTTTTTTTCAAAAAAACCCTAGACATGGTTCTACCCTATGTCAAGAGATATAAATGTCAAAGTTTTTAGGTTTGGAATTACGCAGGTTCAATAGTAATAGAATAGAATAAATTTTATAAATAAAATAAAAGATTGAGAAGAAAATAATTGGGAACTGAATAAAAAATCATTGAGAGGTATATGGGAATTTAAGGATCGCATAGTGGTACAAAAATAATAACTAATCTCCCTAATTACCAGGAGAATAAAAACTAATTGCTATAATATATTTACAGCTCACGTGTATCTACTCTAACCAAATATAGCATACAATTACATAAATTTTGCCAAATTCTCCAACAAAAATCCATGGATAATGTAAAATGCACTATTTGTACTTTGAATGTTTTTCAAATTTACACTCAATTACTAAATGTCATACTCAATGGAACCTTTGCTTGTATGGAAAAATGTAGTGTAGGACTATTATTTAGTTTCATATAATTTGTGCATGAGAGGGACTATTTATAGATTGTCCTAAATTGTTTCGTAGTAACAATTAAATTATCAATTGTACCAACTCATAACATCGAAATAGATTTAAAAAAGGAATGAAGATAAATTATAGATCAAAGAAAATATCTCAAATTTTCCTACTGCTCGTCAAGTTTAACTTTATCTATGCTTGTACTTTTAACTAAATGATTATTTACCACATCTTATTTGAAAGACAAAGGTGGTAGTAAGTCTGACAACATTTAGGAGCTTCAAACTTTAGGTATAAGTTTTGATAAGTAAAACTTTGGCTGGATATAGTATTTAGTAACTTCAAAATGTGTATATTTGGCAAAACATGCAGTTCAAATACTTGTTTTGACATTATCCCTAAAATCAATAATATCACTATGGTATGGACACTCTAACATAAGTTAAAAACTTTTTCTCCCCTTTGTTTATCAATGCGATTTGATTAAGACATTTAGTGGTTTATTTCTTTAAAAGGTTATAAAAGATAAATGTCTAGAAAATGTAAAATAATTGTATATTGATGTGATGTTTTCTTTACATATAAGGAGTGATATATATACATAATTTGTTCCTCACAATTGGTATACCAACCTTTACCTACCATTGCATTCATTACACTGTCTAGTAAATACAATACTAGTAATTACAACATTATCTACAATGTTTTATTCTGTAACCCCTTATCTCAAGCTGGAGTATAGATGTTCTTCATGTCGAGCCCCATTCAAAGCTTTTGTGAAAAGGTCTCTTAACTTGTTCTCCAGTTTTCACATATCCTATAGAGATTAAGTTTTGTTATATCTTTTCATGAATAAAGTGTCAATCAATCTCAATATGCTTAGTTTGTTCGTGAAATACAAGATTAGATGCAATATGAAAAGCAGCTTGATTAGCACATTACAATTTTTACAACAAGGAATTTTGACCCTATCCTTAGTCAGAATTTGGTGTATCCACATCACCTTATATGTAGATTGGATCATAGCTCTATATTCTAATTCTGCACTAGATTTGGATACAACATTTTGCTTCTGCTTCTTATTCTTTCATGAAAATAGATTTCCTTCAAAGTAGATGCAAGCAATGGATTTTTTATTCCAAATATATTCTAATTCTGCAGTAGATTTGGATACAACATTCTGCTTCTGCTTCTGCTTCTTATTCTTTCATGAAAATAGATTTCCTTCAAAGTAGATGCAAGCAATGGATTTTTGATCCTCTTTGGAATCAACCTAATCTACATCTGAAAGCGAGAATGACCATGGTTTTTGTATAGAATATTTTGTCTGGAGTACCTTTCAAATAATACAAGATTTGTTCTAAGACAGTCTATTTATGAATTGTTGAAGACGTGAACTTGCTTACAACTCCACTAGAATATGCAATATCAAAGTGAGTTACTGTGAAGTATTGCAACTACGCATCCAATTTTCTATATCTTTAGGATCCTTAAGTAACTCTCCATTCTTAGTGAGTTGTAGATTAGGTGTTATTCGAGTATTGTATTGTTTTACCTCTAACTTTCCCGTCTTTGATAAAAGGTCAAATATATGTATTTGTGGATACAAGTAAATACCTTTCTTGTTCCTCATTATTTCAACTCTCAAAAGTATTCAAAGACCCAGATCGTTTGTTCAAAACTAGCTATAAAGAAAATCTTTCAAGGAAAAGATTCCTCATTCATCATTTCTAGTAATAATTTTATGTCATCTACATATACAACAAGAAGAATAATACCAAATGAAGAATGTCTATTAAACACAGAATGGTCAAGCTTACTTTTGATCATGCTAAATTTTTCATTCGTCTGACTAAATTTTCCAAACCAAGCATGGAGACTTTGCTTTAACCCATATAAAGATTTATGAAGGTGACAAACTTGCCCTTTCTCCTCCTAAGCAATAATTCTAGTGGTGATTTCATATAGACTTCCTCCCGCAAATCCCCATGTTAAAAAGGTGTTTTTGATATCCAGCTAGTGTAAAGGCCAATAATGAGTAGCTACTATAGAGATGAATGATATTAGATTAGCTAAAGGAGACGAAGCATCTAAATAGTCTACATTGGATATTTAGGCATTAGAACGGTGAATAGCAGCCTATAATTCCTGTAATAAATGCTATAACTTCATCGAGGCAACCAAAGGGAGGGCAACACAACCTGAAAGTCTAGCCCTTATTGGCAAAATGAGCTGAGGCAGGCAACAAATCCATTAGGATTGACTTTAATTACAGATATTCATTTGCATCCTTTAGTTTTTTTTACCTGCAGGTAAGCTTACCAAATCCCAAGTACCATTGGTATCTAATCAATGTGGTATGCTAGTCATGATAGGATAAGGCTTCATTGAGAGTTTGAGAACATGTATAAATTATCAAGAGAGGCAATAAATCAGTATGAAGGAAATATTAAATGATCATGACACGATGAAATAGGACAATGTACATTATTGACCTTTGGGAAGAGCAGTCAAAATGTCTAGGTCAATAGGAGATGAATCTGATGTTGAAGAAAATTGGTGTCACATTATAAAAGAGGATGTTGGAGTCTGTTATACACATGACAAATTGGTGGGGGAGGTGTGCTGTGGAGACATGCTGACGTCAAATAGGTTATATGGTAAACGATAGCTTGTCATTCTCCCTCTCTTATCTATAGATTGGGAGAAGCTAGAAAGAAAGGACTAACATCAGCAAACACAATAAATTTGTTAAAACTAGTACAACAGTAACCTAGAAAAACACATTTTAGAGAATTGGGTCTACCTTGGTGACCTAGCCCAAAACATCTGAAACTAAACATGTACACCAAATATTCGAGGCTCAATTGGAAATAAGATTTTTGTGGCGTCAATTAAGAAACAAGATGTTTAGACAACTTCTGTCCAAAAATGTTATATGATCTTAGAATATATTTCTAGATGTCTATTTTTGTTTTAGTGCACCATTTTGAGATGGTATATCGACACACGAAGTTTAATGAATAATGTCTAGCTTTGTTATATAAGATTTAAATATCTCATACAAGTATTCCTTGGCATTATCATTTCTTAAGGTATGTGAAGAATAATTAAAATGAGTATTGATTTTAGCACAAAAAGTAGTAACATTGTTAAAATAATTTAGAATGGTGTTTCATTAGATAAAACAAAGTCATTCAAGGGAAGTCACCAACAAAGTAATGAGATTCAGTTTTGAACATAACTGGACAAAAACCACAAACATCTGAATGAACTAATTCAAAAGGAGAAGCAAAACTCTATAACCACAAAGAACTCGACCACTGCTGATGTTCACAGGACAACACCACAAACAAGCTGCAAAAATAAATCCAGAAATCTCACAAATACTAGGCAGCAGTTCCACTACACATGCAGCAGCATCTTCGGCAAGTAAACACAAAACAGTAGCAACTTAAGCAAAGCAAACTCTGTTGACTGCTAGGCACTTCCTTGGGAAGCCAACTAGAACATTAACCCTAGGAAAATTGCTTTGATATCATGTGAAAGGTTGAAAAATGCAAATTAAATTGTATTTGATGTGATGTTTTCTAGTACATAGGAGGAGTGATATACATAGACAATGTGTTCATAACGATTGGTTTACCAATCTCTATCTACCACTGAATTAATTACATAGTCTACTAGATGTAATACTAATAAATACAATATTATCTACCATCTTTTATTCTGTAACAAGTTCATTTGGACACCAAACCAATAGACAGTTTAGAGGTGCTGAATGAACCAGAACTGAACTGTATTGTTTAAAAAAAAAAAAACTGTATTGGTGGGTTGGTGTTTTGGTTTGGTTTGGTGGATGCACCTAAGTTTTATGATAAGACTTTCGTAGAATCATTAGTCCTTGATATTCTCTCCTGCCAAAAAAAGTTGAAGTAGATTCATTTTTGTCAGACACGCCATGGCTGATCAGATTTGTTTATCCTTTTTCACTCTCGAACTTTTTCAAGGAGTATTTCTGCTGTTGTATTATATCATACCAAGATTCTTAGTTTGTACATGTGAAGAAATTTGTGAATGCAGGTGGAGAGAGGTATTGCTGTTTACTTGAGTGGTCTTCGGGAGAAGCATTTTGGTGAATTCTTTTTGAACATAGCTGCATCATCTAGAGATCCACTTTTTGTCTCCCAAGAGTCAAGGAACTTGAGGAACCATGGTAATATGTTTAAAAAAAGATTTGCTTGGCGAGGTGCTGATGGTGAAGTTGGGTTGAATCACATTGCAAGATTTGTAGAGTCCTTTGAATCTCGATCCAATGATATTTGGCTTGTATTCCATCATGAAGGGGTTTCTTTATCAAAACTTATATATACTATAGAAGAAGTAGAAGATGTACCTGAAGAAGGGTCTCGACTGGGGAAACAAGCTCAGTTTTTGCATCCGTCTAAATGGTTGCACTGGTTGAAGACAACAAAAGCAGGGCAAGAAGAAATGCGCGATCTTGTATGGCAATTGGTATGTCTATAGCACACTTCCATTGGTGGAATAATAAATCTTCCTATGACTATTATTCTTTGGTTATTGGCACGTAACCTCTTCACTTATTTTTCTTTGGTGGTAATAATTTCTTCAATTATTAGGAAATGTAGATAGCGTTCGCTTTGAAGGAACACTAATATTAGTTTTCAAAAATTCTTAATTTGTAGACTATGGATTAAGGGAGGAAGGAATCCAAAACATCATTTTGAGCAAAGAAGGAACAGTTGTTATGGCATATAATTGAAGAGTCAAAGCAGAAACTATAAACGGATGCCTGGCTTTGATACTTGCGCGAATGAATCCATTCTAATCCACAAGGTGTTTAATCTTGCTGGTTGAATTGTTATACCTATATTTCTTAGGCTGCCTCCACCAAATATGAAGGAAACCCTCGTCCATGCTTTTTGACCAGTGAGAGTTAGCCACCAAATTTGTTTCTTGACCCTAAGGTCTGAAGGTCAAAACATCCTGGTTAAAATGCCTTTTTATATCAAAGATTAAGTGTAAAATGATAACATAACTTGATTAAGCAGTATGATTATTAAATTTGCATGGACTCTGTATGATATTTGCTTCTTTTTTTTTCTTTTTTGGGGTAAAGTGCAGTAATCATGAAAACCACCTCCTTTAGCTAAATTTTAATATTTTAAAGGTGGTAGTTACATTAATATGGAGTCAAAGAAGAAATATTGGCTTAAGAATATAGAAGATGTAGATTAATAGAATAAGAACGCTAGAGTTGATTGAAACAACTTGGCTCCAATTGGACTGGCTACCTCTTGAAATGTGAAATACTTTATAAGATTAATGCTCCGGTTTTGAAGTTTACACTATACAAATAGTCCCAAAAAATGTCAATGCGTTTTCAACCTTTATACTATTCATGTTGTTAATAAATGACTAGGCCTCAGGCGTCAAAGGTGGGCATGGAAGTCATTCCATAATGGTTTAGGTCTGGTTAGAGAAACTTACACCCTTAGTTTTCTTACCACTTTCTTTCAATATTTAGCACTAAGAATTAGGACAAGGAGCTTAATAGAAAAGTAAAATTTCTATCATTTATTTTTATTAGCAATTAAAATTTCAGCAACAAGAAGAAAAATATCACGAACCCTATAAATAGAGGTATTTCATATTTTTGAGATTTAGGGGGTTGGGGAGGAAAGGAGAGAGATGCTTGGCTGTTAAAATTTGCACAATGGAAAGAAATTGGTGTTATGATTATACTCCCAACACCAGCGCCCGCGCCACCCCACCACCCACACCCCCGGCCCAAAAAAAAAAAAAAAAAAAGAAAATTTCCTAATACTGGTTCACATTTTGGATCACAATGTCACCCCTTCTAGAAAGTCTTAGTTTGTTTGTCAGATAAAACCGTCTTTGCTTGGCAACTTTTAGTTGATGTTTCAAGCTCATGTGTAGAAAATAAAACTTGATACATATAGATTTCAGAGGAGAGGAAGTTGATATGAAGCTATTTGAAAGATCCAGAGTCACGTTAGAGGTGAAAACCTCATTGTCTTATTTTGCATTTAAAAATTAAAGAAAGCTGAATTTTAACTTCTACGAATATGTAGATTAGACTAAAGGGTTCATAGATACATATGGAAGAGCTTCACCTTTGGAGGAAAAAATTGAAGAGACCAAAACTACTCCTAGAGATGTTGGAAGAATGGAATTAGGCACATGTTTGAAAATATAGAAAATCAGAATTAAAAAGGGCTTTGAAAAAATAGATGAAGAAGTTGGTGTTGTGAACTTGTTGAAATACCAAAATATGCAATTCACACGTATGTACTTGCTTAAACTTTTAGTTCAATTAGTTGTAGATTAAGGTTTACATAGTATTAGAGCGAGAAGGCTTGAGTTCAAATTCTCGCATTTTGATATGATGTCTATTCAATAAATTAGATTAGCTGGGTGAATTGAAATTTAACTCAATGGATGCGTGAAAGGAACAATCTGCTAGATTACAAGATAAGGTATGACTGTACAATATCTATTATAGAATCACTGGAAACTAAATTAGCTAAAGTCTTATACATAGACAAGGCAAAGATTATATAATTTACGACAGCTCCAGTCTCACCATTACTTTCAGGATATGGTGACAGTTAATTATTTTTTCTCAGACATATTAGTAAACTATGCATAAAGCAAGTTGATCACGCATTATTTGGCACTTTTAATGATGGAATTCTTATGGAGACTAATATCCATAAGCATTATCTATTTGATAAGATGACTAAAGCACACAAGTTTTTCCATTATGCAGTGAATTTGAAGGTTTAACACCATCAGCTAAATCACTATCACATATCATTAAGCTGATAACTGTAGCCTTAGCTATCCTTTAGACATTAGTATGACATAAAAAAAATGTGATTTCACTAATAATAATATAATATTACACATTGCTGGTTGAAATTTTGTTTTATTTTCTACTTTGCATATGATGGTGTATCACTTCAATGTGCATTAATTCTTTCATTCAAAGTGCATTGATTCTTTCATTCATAGTTTGTGTATTCTCTGGTAAAATTTCTGGTTAAATCATTGGACATTTGTTTTGTTTCTCCCACATTTTGATTATCTATAGTTTAGTACACTTTTAAGTGCTATTTTGGAAAGTATTTAATGTTTGCACTTTTTTCATCTCCAGTTGCTGGCTTTAAAGTCCTGTCATGACCGCAATATTACTCACAGGGATATTAAGCCTGGTAAGTAGTTTAATGACGACTAAAGTTGTCGCAGTGGTAAAATTAATAGGTTTAGTAAAGTTGTTTGATTGTTGTGGATGTAGGGTGGTAGATTTTCTTACAAGTCCCTTTTCTTTTTCTTTGTTGTTTCAATGGATGCCATTTCCAATTTCCACTAAATTTTAGCATCTCTAAGTTGGCCTGCCTTGACATTTCTATGACTGTTGTTTTCTATTTTCCATTTGTAAATTTAGAGTGAAAAGAACTGTATATTCATTGATTTACATAGTACATATTTACATACATGCTAGAAGATAAGAATAGGAAAGAGAATAATCCTATTTAATCCTCCTAATATAATACATTCCTATTCTATAACTTTCCTATTTTATAATTGTCAACTTTCCTACTTTTGTAATAGCCAACTGTCCTATTCTATAACACTCTTAGCTCAGATGGGGCATAAATATTGATCATACCTAGCTTGTTACGAAGATAACTAACCCCAGTCCCATTTAAAGTTTTTGTAAAGAGATCTCTAAGTCATTCTCCAGTTTTCATATATCCTATAGAGAGAAGTTTTGTTGCATCTTTTTACGTATAAAATGATTGTCAATCTCAATATATTTAGTTCGTTTATGAAACATTGGATCTGATGCGATACGAAGAGAAACTTCGTTATCATAACTAAGCATTGAAACTTAAAGTCCAACTTTAGTCAATATCTAGTATATCCACATTATTTTTCATGTAGATTGAGCCATAACTCGTGTTCTAATTTTATACTAGATTCGGATGTTTCTTGCTTTTTTATGAGACCGAATTCCTTCCAAAGAATGCACAATAATTAATAATGGACTTTCAATTTTTTTCAAATTCAGCTCAATCTGCATCTGAAAAACATTTTATAGGAGAATGACCATGGTTTTTGTACGGTATACCTCGACTAGAGCACCCTTTAAATAACAGAAGATCTGTTCAAAGGAACCCAATGTGACTTATAAGAAAAAACATAAATTGGCTCACCACACTAATTGAATATGTGATATTAAATATGAGTTACTGTAAGATAATTCAACTTATCGGTCAATCTCCTATATCTCTGAAGATTTTCATATAACTCTTCATCCTCAGTGAGTTAAAGATTAAGTATCATCGGAGTATTGGATGGTTTTGCACCTTTACCTGTTACAGCTAACTGATCATGAATATACTTTTATTGAGACAATAAAATACCTTTGTTGCTCCTCATTACCTCAACTCCTAGAAAATACTTCAATGGACCTAAATCCTTTTTTGAAAGCAGCTAAGAAAAGTCTTTAGAGATGATATTTGTAGCATCACTTTCAAGAATAATATTATCATCCACATACTAACAAGGAGAATAAAGCTAGATGAAGAGTGTTTGTAAAACACTGAATGGTTGGACTTCTCTATTTCAATGAGAAAATATGGTCCTTTTGATGTATTTGCAATCATTTTTCTACTGATTTGGTTAGTGTTTTGTCTTTTATGATCTATCAAGCTTCTCTATTATGGACCATGCAATTGCAATCATAGGCAACTTTCTCTCATCAGAATTCTGGCTGTATTTTTTCTTGATAGCTTCTTGATTTATTTATCCAGCTTTGAATGGGATATCTGTTATTTCTTATGTAACTTGTTGGGTTTTGTATCATGGACTGTGACCTGTGTTGTGATTTTCATGTCTCATAGCAATATTTCACATTAACCATGTAGTATAGTGGTAGAGTTCTCATGTTCCCAGTCGGAGGTATAAGGTTTAAAGCTTATCCTGAGTCCCTTTATCCTGCTGATGGTGTTAAGTCTAATTGGACTTGTCTAAGTTTTCCGTTCCTCTTTATTGTCTCTAGAGAACATGGTCATTTGCTTTGAAGACCCGGAAACAGGGATGTGCAAACGAGGAAGTCCTGATGGAAATAAGAATTACACCATCAGAATGTATATTTCAGTTTCATTTTTATATTGTGCAATCTGTGTAACTTCTTTTCGGTTTATCCTCTTAGTTCTGAGCTTGTTCTTATTATCATCATCTATGGTAAGGCTCATCTAGCATTCCCTTATTTTTGCAATGATATTCACACGTCCAAAAGATAACTTAACCCTATGTAAATGGAAAAATTGCTTGTTTAAAAAAAAATTGCAAAAGATTTAAGAGATTATATCAATAATAATAATTAACCTAATTTCCTAGGAAAACCCAAAAGTTATTAATATACTGGGAATTAAATTTTCTTTGTTTTTTTTTAAAAGGAAATCAGGGCTAAAAATTAATGACACTTTTCAAATGGAATGGACAATCAATTACATTGAAATACATTTATCATGATACTGAAATTTAATAATATGGCAAGCTTCTTGGTGCTCATTAGATTTCTTTTTCGACAAATGGAGTGGACCTTCCTTCTTGCAGTAATCTTACAACTTGTTAAATATTTATGGACATTATTGTTACTTTACTCGCATAAGGAAAAACAAAATAGATATCAATAGGTTATTAAAATGTAAAAGAAAAAGTTGAAGCGAAATGAGCTTTTCATAGCTTACCAAGCAAAGAATTCTATGTGAGGAGAATGTCTGGACTAAAAACAAGATATTTCATGGTGGATAGTAGCAGAAGGTATGATGAAAACCTTTGCAGGTGTTTGCTTAAAATGAAGGTGTTAAATAATAAATATAATAGCCCACACCATACCTATAAGCTTAAGCTTTTAAAATAGATGGTTGCGATGCTGATCTTAACATATATCAGAGCTGGAGGTCAAGTGTATGAACCCTTGCGTATTTATTTCAATCCCATTGAAATTAAGTCGTCTACTTGATGAGCCTCAATCAAAATCAAAGTCCAGTCCACAAGTAATGGAGAATGTCAAATAATAAATATAATAGTCCACATCATATCCACAAGCTTAAGTTTTTAGATTAGATATTTCATGTACTAATTTTGGCATTTACCTAGGTGCTGGTGTTAAGTGGCTTTTATTACGATTTATGACATGAATGTGCTCTACCCTGTCCGCAAGAATAATGCCTCTACTTAAGGAAATTTATTACTGTCTCTAGAAGTTTCTCAATTATTTCAAGTTGTACGTAGGCTGCCAATAAATGCCTTGAAGAAAAGGATTAAACTGCTCTCTACATGAGTAACAGCAAAGCTTGCCAAAGAGCTTTCATAACTAGGGGTACAATGCAGAGAGGGTCTTTTATTGTTATAAACGAAGTATAGGTCCTTGAGGAGTGTAAAGAATTGGGATTGGTAATAGGGGAATGATTGCATTAAAACCAGTTTGAATAGCAAAGAATAATTTATTTCATCATGAAAGTAAATGCAATTAATATATATTATTTAGTCAACAAGTAGGTGGCATGATGCACTCTTTCCAGGTAGAGGACTCTTTCTTAATTGTAGTATGCAGGAAAGAGCAGAAGGAAGAGGATATAGCAGTAGAGGGCTATGACAGATTTAATATCCAATAAAAGCACAGACATCGTGTTAGTATTTAATTACTTCTCATATAAAGAACACTCCATTGTTTTAAGATATTTACATTTTTAAAACTTTTGTTTTGTCAAATTTTTAATAATGATGGACACTACAAACAAAGTCTAAACTTGCATATGTAGTTAAGAACAATCCCCTTTTGAATAGCTGACATATTAACTAGAGCATGTTACATAGAATTAATTAAACTAGCAGGACAGGGACACAGGTAAATATTTTTAGCAAAATATTTCGCATGATTATACAACAATAATGTGAAGCATATAATTAGTCAACATATAAAATTGTCTGCTATTAACAACACCTCATAGGAAGGAAAAGAGAGAATGCAAAAGAATCTTTATCAAATTCTATAATCTTGGGAGAGCATCTTTTTTTCTTTTCTTTTCTTTTCTTTTCTTTTTTTTTTTTTTTTTGGTGTGGTCGTGGAAACCACCTTATTGGAAACATGCCCAGTTAATGTAAGAAATTGTATTAAGTATTGACGCAAGCAATTTAATTTGATAAGAAAAAATGCAAGTTAAAACTGCAGGTCAGTACTTAATTGTTAATGTTGATGCACTGTATTGAAAATCAATCATTTTTTAGAATTTCAACTTAAAAGTAAAGATGGTGAATATGGTCGTAACTCATAAAAACTGGAGTCATGGGGACAGGGTAAAGAAATGAGGTGTTTTGCAGATAAATATATAAATTTAGAATAATATCACATCTCAAATAACTCGGTATCTTTTAAAAACTCTGCATGTAAGTTGCCTTTTAGTAAAATCAATAATAAAGAAACTACAGAAGTCGGAAGACATGGAGTGTTGATCTTTGCATTTTATTATATGAAATAGCGAGTTAAATAATGATGCGACCACTTATATACATATTCCTGCTATGATACCATGTTGACTTTTAATTATAAATTAAAATGAGTCCGCCTGACAATTGAATCGGTTAATTTCATTTTATTGTTGTCGAAGAAAATGCTCCGACGACTATGTTTAGCCCCTTTTCTCAGACTACTACAATGAATTGGACAAAGTGTAATGTTTCACCTTATTCACTGGCATATCAGGTCATGTAAATCTTCATAAAGATGCGTGTGGCATAACATTTAGTCTAGTTCATATTTACCTCTCCGTTATCTCCTGGTTTTGTCTATGCTCTCACCTTTTACTCTATTTGCCCCTTGCATGAAATGTTAAGTTGTATGCTTGTGAATACATGCATGATGAATATTTTTCACTTATATGTAAGTTACTATGAATTTTTTGTTGTCTTTGTATTTCTTGACTTTTTATATCTTGCACATGTCAAATTTCAGCTATTGATTCCAATAAAAAATTGTAGTCTTGTATATGTGTTTCCTTGTAATTTGCTTTGTTTTTCTTTTTTTCTTTTTTCCAATCAAAATTGATGATCACATGCTGGTCGCTTATGCGTACAGTTCTTCCTTAATCCACTATACTTTATGTTGGCTGATCTTTTTATCTTCACTTTTGTGTAATTGATAGCTAAAAGGACAGGGCTGCTTAATCTCTCTTTTGCATTTGGAAAGATGAAACCATGAATAATTGCAGCTGAGTAGACCAACAATTTGATATTCCAGGCTTCTACAGAAACTCTGCACTGATTGGTCAGCCTTTCACAATTATTAGCCTTCAAGGAATTAGAATGTTGTTAGGAAAGTAGGCAGATACCTCTTGCATTGAGCTAGTTCTTCTTTTTCCAAAATTAGGACTACTCCTAAGATAGATCTGGGAAAATCAACCACCGGCACTAGTCCAGAGTATGATCATCTACGAACAAAAAATACGTCCCCATTTTAAGTGATTGAATAAATCATCAATTTGAGGTAGTGGACGTTTGTTCTTAATTATTGCCCTGTTCGATTTTCAACAATCTAAATATATTATCATCTTTCTTTTACACAAACAACAATGGTGCACTCTCTAGTAATGTGTTGATTCTAATAAACCTTTATCCAACAACTCCTTCATGGTTATTTAGTTTATTAATTCTATCGGAGCCATCAGTATGAGGGGCATCTGAATCTGCTCCATGCCAATGACTAAGTTTGTGGTAAACCTAATCCCTCTATTGGTAGTAATACGAGCATGTTTCTAAAGAGGAATACCTTAAGATACTCACATACTACCGATATATCTTTTAATTTCACTTCCTTTACTTGCGTATCTATCACTAAGGCCGAGTACCCAAAACATTGTTTAACTACTTCACGCTTTGCTTGTTGAAATTTCTTAAGGCTTTTCTTTTTAGGCATTCCTTCTAAACAAAACTTATTTTTACTTGGCCACTTAAACACCGCCACTTCTCTTTCACAATCAACACTAGCACGATGCCCAGCATGGGGATCCATTGCACGAATTTACCTAAAGCCTTTCACGCATGGTATTACTGATTGCACTAGCATTCTTTGTTTTTCTACTTGTACATAGTCTTTTGATATGTAAGAGTGAGTCGCCCAACGTCAAAAAGGCAAGGCATACCCATCTCGAACGTGTAGAATACGTTGAATGAATCATCCAACTCATTTTATAATATTCTGTTACCAAGCATAAACTAAACAAGTAACGTGTAGCATAGATAGAACACACTATTCTACTGAAATTCAGGTTCTTACATGGTACTACTTCATTGTTATCTATGGCTTTATCGATTATGTAAACTCCTCTCCGAACTCTAGCTTTGCTCCTACTTGTTTGTTGCTGTAGTTTAGCGGTCTTGATTTAATCACTTGTTCAAGGGAGGGGTTGGCTGTGCGACTATTTTTTATTCACAACATTTAGGAAAAAGGAATAAAATATTATACATTTTAAAAAATTACGAAATGCCACTGGGAAGAAAATATTCCTAGTTTTAGGCAAATTGACCTCGTCTCTTGAAGAGACGAGGGATGAGGTCGTTATCTTACATATGGACCTCGTTTCTTCAAGAGATGAGGTTCATTGCAATAAGAATCTCGTCTCTTGAAGAGACTAGGTTGGCAGACACTATATTTGCCCGCCAGGTTCTTCTTCCTCGTTTTGCACAGGCCCTTTCTCTCCCAGAGGCAAATCTAGGAACAAAGATCGAGTGGAGAACTGTTGATTCAAATGTTACAGGGCACATCTTCTTGACAAACTCTTCTGGGTATTTGTTCCTTGCATTGAAGCGTTTCAGTATTGCAGGTATGTTTTTGATACATTATTGAATTTAGTTATAAATGCTTGATATAAGTGAACAAAGTTATATCTATTTTTTCAAATGCAGACCCGTGGTCACAGTTGATGGCACCTTCTTGCATGGCAAGTACAAGCACAAACTACTCATCGCAATAGCAGTATATGGGACAAATCACACCTTTCCACTAGCATATGCTCTTGTCGATGAAGAAAAAGAGGATACATGGGGTATGTGCCTTTCAAAATTACTGGAACACGTTATCAAAGATCACTTAAATATTTGCTTAATATCCGATCGGCATGTCGGTATTAAGAGTGCGTAGAAGGTGAGCATGTTGTGTGGCCTAGAGGTTGCCTTGGCGGTAGTGTATTAGGCTTGTTGCTAGCAACTTCAGCATGAAGGCCAAAAGTAAAGAATGTAAGAAATTAGTTAAAAGAGCAGCATACCAAACCAGACGTGAAAGTTCAATGGTTACTTCAATGCAGTAAAGCAAAGTAGTCCATGGGCGTCGAGATATTTTCGAGTTGCATCCATGTATGTGGACTTTATCTTATGATGAAGGTGTAAGGTTTATAATTGGTACAACAAACATGACTGAAAGTTACAATTCCATTCTAAAAGATGCTCGGTGCTTACTTGTGGCAGCATTAGTGAGAAAAAAAAAAACTTTTACAATTGTAACTAAATATTCAACAAACAAAGGTAAGAGGCAAGCAAAGCAATGAATCTAGGCAAGTTGCTGACAATGTATGCTATAAAAAAGTTCGAGGGGTAGAACAATGTATCAAGTGCCCATCGAGTAACATGTTTCAACTTTCAGGAATGAATATTTGAGGTGCTAACTGTTGGGAATTTAGGGATCAAAGCACAGCGGAAATATATTTTATTTTTCATAAAAATACGAATCCTAAATTCTTAATGGCGGATTCAATAAAAATACAACGGATAGAATTACCTTTTTTTTCATGCTTTCACTCATGGAAATTCGGATTTGAGATGTTGCAAACGCGAACACCCCCTATTGTATCCACACGAATGAATTTCCAATTGGATCTTTGTATGTGTGCTAGCACGTAGGAACAATTTCTAATTTTTTTGGGAATCTCTCTCAAAAGGGTTTCTCTCTTTTTAGGTTACAAAGTTTCTCTGTAATTTCTAATATGATGGCAAGTATCTGTAAACCCTAAAGGTTATCATCACCTCCTATTTATAAGATAAAATCATCATGGATGATTTTACCCCTAATCATATTAGGATTTCATGTTGACCTTATAAATGACAAATTTAATTCGCCAATTAAATATTTATTAATATTAATCCAATTAAGACTAATAAATGCTCAGTTAATTCCCACTATAGTTATCTATAATAACTCATTATCCAATTAATTCATTCTTTGTGTGTGACCATGAAGGTATACTTAATGTTGGCAGTAGCCCTAAAACACCTTTTAGACCTACAAGACATAATTGGCCTCTAGCAAGACATTATGCCTACCCAAATTAAGTGATGATCGGTGATCCAACTTTACCTATTAACAGTCAGTTATTTAATCCTTTTGTTACATGATATCTTATAATTAAACATAAGGTGTCAATCAATACACTCTTATATTGTTTAATCACATATTTCTTGATTCCAAGTATGACGACTTAAACAAATGATATTGACAACTCTTATCAATTCATTTGAGCATGGCCATGCATATCTCAGTCTTACTCATCAAAAGACCCAAAAGATATCTCTCTCAAATTAATGAGAGGAACAAATCCCATCTTAATCACTCAACTTCCTCTACATGATTTATATTATGCCCAATCTCAACCTTTATAATTATCCGGTTAAAGATAACATTTGATTGAGTCAAAACACAATATTCCTCATGTTGGAATCTATGGTGATTTCAGGTCTAAGGACTAAAACAACACTGTTAATGAGAAATACTTATCGCATTTATCCATATAGTATTCTCATATTTGATCAATCCAATACAAAGTACTCTTACATGTATTCATGTGCTGAATTGATATCTCATATCCATGATCAGTAAAACATGATCATCATCCAGCCAACAAACTAGTCTAAATTCATTATTATTCCATATAACGAACGACTAGGGATAATCTAGAATAAAGTTATTTCTCACCTTATAGTTTTACTATTAAAGTCACATACTTTAATGACATAAGGACTAACCAATTTATTCAAGGAATAATGCTTTATCAAAGCAAAAAGGCCAATAACAACTTTGATAAAGAAAATGGCATATATATTATAATGATAATAAACATTCAAATGACATAGAATCCATATGGCCTAGGGCACATCACTAGCACTAACTACTCCGCGCCCTACAATGTATGGTCAAAAGGGAGATCACATTCAAAAAGTGGAGTTGTGAGTAGGCAGATGCACATGCAATAAGTGACAAACATATAAAATTTCATGCTCCTATGCAATGAGAGTAATGAGTACTATGCACATGGACTTTGTTGTCCAAGTTGGGCAATGGTACATATGGAGAATCAGCTACGGGTATATGGACATTCCTTCATACCTATAGCAAATAAGGCTAATTGGACTCCTCTCAACATACCAAAATGGTACCCTATTCCAGCACTTATTAGGAAAAGGGGTAAGCCTAGAGAAAAACACTTCTAAAATGAGATAAATATTCCATATGGCCCACGAGGGTATTCATGCGATTCTTGTGGGTAGATAGGGCACAACATTAGAAGTTGTCCAAGTAGGCGAGCAGTTAGTAGGATACTTATGGGCCAGTTGAGTCGTAGTGGTATTTCTTTGGTTCATGTCATTTCTTTTGTTGCACTTATGTCGCATACTTGATATGTTGTTGCTTCTTTTTGTATATACTTCTGCTAACACTGTTCCTTACTTTCTTCCTTATAGATAAGTCCGGGACCGCATGACTTTATACTTATAGGGCAGCCTATTCATGGATCGAGGCTGGCATGGAGGGACAGTATGATTATTTCTTGATCTAATTACTTAGATCATTTAGAAAAATTTTGTGATGGATTTGTTTTCAAATGCAAAAGCACGTTGTATTACATTGTTGCCGTAGAGAGATGAAGCTTAGACGGCAAGACAGCATGCCTACAGTTTTAGATGATAGACTTGTTCCATTTCTCTCACAGGTCATTTCATAGGTGCTGCTCATATATCATTTTGCACAGTTGGATTGGCACCTTATTACAGCTCTAGTAGAAAGGTGGCATCCAAGACCCATATGTTTCACATACTAGCGAGAGAGTGGACTGTGATGTTACAGGATGTTGCTGCCCTCACAACCTTCTCGTCGATGGCCATGTAATTACTGGCACAACTCAGATTGATTAGCCAGTTATGCCACCAACTATTGGAGTTAGACCATAGGCCGGTGGATATGGATGGTGCCCGGTTGAAGATGTCATGATTAGATACACACTTTAGAGTGGTACCTGATCAGGCAGATGACATGACTCTTCGACGATATGCTAGGGCATATATTCTACTGCTCCTAGGAGCTTTATTGTTGCAGACAAATCATCCAATATGGTTCACGTTATGTACCTCCAGCTGCTCAATGACATTGAGAGAGCAGGGCAGTTTGCATGAGGAGCAACTTGCTTAGCATGACTATATAGGCAGTTATGCATGGCTTCCCATATAGACACGAGTGATATAGCAGGATCACTGGTTGTCCTACAAATCTAGGTATAGGAGCACTTCCCACATCTCGCCCGTTGCGCCGATAGATCACATCAGTTACTGTAGGTCGTCCATTGATCAGTTATTGGGGTGCTACCTTTGATGTCACTCGCTCCCACACACATTTGCTATTCAAATATAAGGGGTGTTTCGATAGACAGATCCCTAGCCAAGTATCGTTTTGTATATTTTTATGTGTTAACATGTATATAGTTTCATTATATTTACTAATGTATACAATACTTATTTTCTTCAATAGGTTGTTTGGGACCCCTACTCCGTTATTATGGATTCCTTCCTTATGTACTGTTAGGCATATAGTAATATATGGATGCTCGAGTTTCCTTGGTTTGCTTTCACATGGTCGAGCACTACTACCCAGGGCGCTCAGATAGTTTGGTGGTTTTCAGGGGATCCCCGACCCTTCAATCAATATGAGAGCCCTATATGAGTTGGACTTACGAGGACGTTCCGAGTGGAACTGAGCGACAGAGCACGCCAGGTGGATAGTAGAGTAGATGGCAGGCACGATCGCATTGTTGAGATACCAGATATTCCCACCAACACATCTGCAGATTATTTCGACTAGTAATATGAGATCACCAGGCGTTGGATCAGTCGTACAAGGGCCATTATTCAATATACGATTAGTTCAACGACTATATAAGCTATATCTGGATTTATACTGTGTTTGTTATTCACTAATCTACTTGTTTCCTCTTGCTTGCAGGAAGATTTCATCTATAGAGTCTCGAATATGCCACTAGAGAACACTTCTACCACTGTATGTAGTGGATGAGTTTATGGGACTTAATTTAAATGATCCAACACCAGCGCCTGATGACCCACAGCCCCAACTTATATAAAGAAGGAAACCAGCTAGAGAGAGGCATGGGCGGGGACGGGGTTAGGTCAAAAGCGAGGGGGAGCGGATATGTACATAGCAAAGACAAGCCTTCGCCCTCGCATGCATACGTATCTGATGAGCCAGGGCTTTCATGGTTTCATTACTCCGAGCCTGATCCATCATCATCATATGCTCATCTAGATGAGACCCCCATGCCAGACATATCTTACACCAAGTTCTACACTCACCTTGCTCCACAAAAGAGTCGACCGTCACCGCCACATGATATGGGGAAGGACTTACCCAGGTGGAGCCAGACCCAGTCTCATTTCATCCTTATAGTGCTAGTGGTGGAGATAGAGATACTACATTCACACAGGTCAATCTGACTATAAAGCTACCGCATTAGGATGTCCATCAACGTACACCATTTCCTCGACTTCTGTCGGGGGGACGAAGGAGGCGAGGCACCCAACAGTAAATATTACATAGATTTTTATCTTTTATGATTCTTGTATATAGATTATTATTTTTTCCTCATTGTTGTTTGTAGTTAATAGAACATTCGTGTAATTAACACAACATTCATTCGATTCTTCCATATTATGAGTTTTTAATTATGTTTGTTGTTAGTGGTTTCACAATGCTGTTGTGATTAAATGAATTGGGTTTGGCACTGAGCTTTGATGGATTGAGTTTGGGAATACTATTGTGGTTAGGTTATGAAGTCTGGAAGTTGTTTAACCATGGTGAATGATGGCTAACGAATGATTTATATAGTTGATTGTGTATGATTTTAACAGGTTATAATAATTAATGTAATAAGGGGATCATTTACGATTTTTAATTTTTGCGAGGTGGGGGGGGGAGGGGTTGGTGTTTGTGCTGAGACGAGGTCCTACTAAAACGGTGACCTTGTCTCGAGAGATGAGGTCCATACGTAAAATAACGATCTCGTCTCTTGGCTTGAAACTAAGAATATTTTCTTCATAGTGATATTTTCGTAATTTTTTAAAAATATATATAATGTTTTATTCTTTTTCCCCAACATTTAATATTTTTTTATTAACAACACAAGTAATAAATATATTTAAAATAATGTATTGTCGAGTTTTATAAACTTTTAATAAAAGTGGATTTTTCTTTCTTATCAATGTGGAACTTGTTTTTGTATTTGTAAAACTTATTTGTATCTTGAATATTTTATAATGCCATATTGCTAACATAACAATTAAAAAATTACAACTAATTATATATAAATAAATGCATAACTGAAAATTTATTTTAACTAACGGGTTATAAACAATTATTATAATGCACAATGTTATTTTAAGTTAAAAGTTTGTTTTTTATTTTTTTAAAACTTAAATTATGTAAAGTTATCTAATTGAATTTTTTTTAATTTCACAAATTCTTTGTTCTAGGGAACTGAAAACGAATCATAGAAACCGGGAATCAAACCGGCTTCTAAGGGTATGATTTTGGCTTCACCAATTTTGGAATCATGAACCAGTAGTTCAGATCCAGTTCTAAACCCGAACCGATCAGTGATGATGTCTAGGCTAGTCTATTCCTCCACAGGTCTACTTCCAAGTTCGTTATTTCCAGACTTATAAACTGTTGGCTCCAGACCAGTTCCGAATTGTGCCATGGTCTAAGGTGATCCCAAGATATCGTATCCCAAAATCATATAAATCCTTCCACTTCAAAAATAGCATAATATCATTGGAAGATTAGCATAACTCATCCATAAAAAATCAACAAAATCAAACAAAGTGCACCACCAACAAAACCATTTACATCAATTTTTCCCTCTTTTGATGTTCCAGGATCATAGCTCCCTATGTATCTTTTCAAAATATGAGAATTTGAAAAAAAAGAGTGCATGGAAATGGGATTTCACTATCGAATTTAATACCCAAAAGGCAAAATTACAGGGCAAAACCGCGGGTCCAATGAAGATACATAATTCCGTTCACTACTGTATGGTTGATATAATGCATCTTATAAACTATATTTCTTAATTCTCACTGAACCGCAATTCACGGCTTATGGCTGTTGACGCGGCTATGAAGTTCTAACAACTTCTGATGGTGCGGATCGACACAGAGAGCTGCACGACAGTCCCGCAATGCACCCAGGACATCGCCAATATGCTCACGGAATTTTGCACGCAAATGAAGAAGGTTGACATCTGCTTTGAAAGCAATAGCCCTTGATAATTCTGTAATAGCTTCCTTCTCCTTGTGATTGTCCATTAACACTGTCCAAAGATGAAAGATAAAGGCAGTTCAGTTGCTGTAAAAGTTTTCAACATTTGTATATCGTCATACATGCATATTATGATGCGACACCAGCACAGTATCTTTTACTATAAACCATGAGCCATTCAATGCATGTGCATTTTCTTATTTCAGTATTCACCTCAAGAATTGCATATAGAATTCATTGTAACCATAACATAACATGAACAAGAATTAAGTTTGATGAAGGTGAATCCAACTCCTTTTCATGGTACTGCTTTAACAAAATCTCTTAAGGAAGCAAACAACCAGCACCCTGCCCCTCCCCAGCTTGTACTTGTTTTCTTTGGGATGAGGAAACCCATGATAGTGGTTGGATCCATGATCTCATTGCACATAAAGCATCCCACAATTCCCACAACGTGATTAAGTCAAACTAGTGCATCGTATGTTGCCCCCTTGAAATGGCCTTGAAGGTACTTAAATCCTGCAAATTGTCATGTTTGTCCTTAAAAAATCACCTACTAGACTAACCTTAGGGTCAATACAGGTTGTATTGGTTCTATATTATTAGGATAGCATCAACTAAAAGTGCTACGAGAACCAAAAGTATATGCTAGAGAAGCTATGAAATGAGTTAACTGCTGAAATTAGGGAACTCTTTGAAGAGGGGCTGAGTGATTGAAGAGATCACTCTGGTGCTACTGTAAGTGTTAATCAGGAAAAGATTGATGAAAATATCCAGGCCTAGACGAATTTTCCAAACATAACTGCTTGACCAGAAACAAGCAGGGTTAAATAGCTTCCCTAATAAGCAGAATCACACTGGCAGAAGGCTTTTCTAAAGCTCAGAAACGTGTTTCTTCAATTGGTAAAAGAATGGTATGGCAGATATCTTTCATAAATGGCAAAGAACTAAGGCATAATGTTAAGATCACCACTCGAAATTACATGTGTTTCTTCAATTTTACAATTTGAATTTATTAAATATCGTATCTAATCAAACATTTACTTGCCAAATTTGATGCGTGAAGTTTAAAATTGCTAAAAGTCATTACCCGATTGAACTTGTTAATCTACTAGTTCCATTATCTTCAAGGAGATAATGTGGCAAATAATCATTGGTCAAAGAATACATATATAGGTAAGCTAATAAATTTGACAATTGAAAGTTCAATTAGATATATTTCTAGAAATTTCGAACTTCAGATTTTGAATTCTATAGATCACTCAAAAGTTCAAGTAGTGGATTTTACATTATTTTAGTAACTAACAATAGGAAGGATAAGCTTCACCATTTAGAAGAAATGGTGACTCACAGCTAAATCCTTCTCTAAGGCCATTGCAGACTCAAGGAGACTGCATTTTCACCCTTCAAAGACTATTTGGAAAGAAAAGAACTCAATGAAGGCTTCATTAAGGAAGACAATGTGGAGTAGAAGAAAATAGTCCACAATCGGTAGACCGGCAATAAGGATCCTGGTCCACTGGGGTTTTTGTTATGCTGCCCCAAAACCAGAAGAGAGTACACAGGTTACTAGAGTCTATATCCAAACGAATTCAAAGCTTATGAAAGCATTCAGAGCATGAAAGGAGCTAAGAGGGAAGATTACAAAGGCAATGCATTTCATTAATGTTCCGTGGCTTGAAAGAAATTGCATTTTTTTCCTTCTTTTCTATTTAAAGAACCATATGGGTGCCAACATGTAGCAAAAATAGGAACAGTGAAACAGGGGGGGGGGGAAATGAAAAATGAAAAAGGGAATAAAAAATTCAAAAAAAAAAAAATACAAGATCTTTCTTTTTGGATATCTACTAGCATGATTGTATCAGAGCTCTCATTTGAGGAAAACAACGGTGATACCATAGACCTGCTTTCATCTTTCTTCATTAATTACTTTGGGTTGACTGCTCTTCAGTATCCTTCAGTAAAGCATGTCCATTGGAGGTTAACCCACAAGTTTTCAGTTTTTTAGTTATGTCTATGCCAATTGTGAAATGGGTTATTCTTTCTGTTGTTTTGAACTGCAACCCAAATTGAATGGAATAGAGACAGAACAGAAAGTAGTTTCCCACATCCAATTCGACAAGGAATCAATGAGTTCATGGGAACTGCCAAAGAAAATGAACAGATGGGAGTAACAGATTTTTGCATATCATAAGCTGAACCAATTTGATATAGTTACTAGGTTAAAAAGGAGATCATGATTTCAACCAACATATAACCCAACCCCTAGGGAACTTGATTTAATTTATTCTGCCACTTATATTCCAGACTCTGAAAACTTGAATTCGTATTGCAAGGACACACCATGATCTATGGATAATTGGTTCACAGAAATTTATTCAAACCATTGCTGCAGACCATCAGCAGAAACCAATGGAATATAATTGGCTCAGAGAACAAGGGTGCAGAATGATCCTGAAGATCTTTGCCTATGTGTCATCTCGCTATAGGGGGCTTGGAAATACAGGTACTTGTCCATTCCCAGCTGTACCAAGCACACCATAACTTTGCAATAATGAAGCTAAACAAGTTCATAAAGAAAGCAACAAAGTTGCAGATAGATCAACAAGTGCAAACTCATTTGTATTGCAACACCAATAATATGTTTCTTGAAGCTGACAAAAAGCAGTTGGAACTTAGAATACCATGTGGCATAGGTCAAAACTGTTGCACCATGAAAAGGAACTACTATGTTTAAGCATACAGGAAACACAGGTTAAAAATTAAAATTACTAAGACATGCAGTAAATGTATGCTAGTCTTGTTGTAATATTGAGGCTGTGAATGTCATAGATTTCTAGACACTCCGTTTGTAAGTTAGGATGTAATTGCTAGAATCTTATGATTGTAATATGAGGGCAGCTCAAGAATATTGTCAAACCTGCAGCTCTGTATCTGTATGGGTGGACACGAAGTGGATCTAATTTGGTGACCATCTCAAGATCAGCTTCGGCAAGTTCACGATCACAATACTCTGACCTTTTTTCATATGCTGATGCATTACTCCTTGCCCTTTCAATAAGTTTTGTCATCTCTTCATATGCTGCAGCCTCGTCATTTCTCAGATAATGCACTCGCGCAAGGCCTTGATGGGCCCTAGTGTGCCTGATCTTGAGAGCATGGATGTAGCAGTGAGCTGCTAATTCCAACTCCCCACGGTCAACATATATGCTCCCAAGATTGTTTAATGCCTGCCAGTCAAGGCAAACAATAAGGAGAAAGTATTAAACAGCAAGATTCAAATTCTTCGTTCTAAGCATCAAAGATCATGACACAACAATTCAAGGGAAAGGAAAAAGGAAAGAGGTAGCTGCTTCTTCCAAGCATAAGATTGGCAAAACTTGAAACTCTGCCCACTGGACATTATGCTTTGAAAGAATTGCAGAACCCCAACATGGAGTCTATTAAAATGAAAAGGAAAAGTGTCAGTTTATTGATTTGCTTGCAAGGCCAGGTCATCATGCAGTGTTAACAGTGTTATGAGAGGTAGCATTAGTGTGCATGCATGGTTTGATTAAGTACTAAATCAATTATTTTAAAGTATAGGTAGTTTAATTGCACATTTAGCGAAACCAAACATGACATCAACCCTTAATGAAAAAGGACAATGCTGAGTCTTATATTCTTTTAAAAATAGTAAGAAGGTTCTAATTGTTTCCTGATACTTTTAATTCAAAGAGGTAAATCATGGTACTTCTACACCCGTTTTCTTAAAAATCTGCTGATAATAAAAACCTACATTTCAATCCCAAATATTCCATTCCCATCTATATAGCATATGAGGTGAATTATGGTACTTCTACACCCGTTTTCTTAAAAATCTGCTGATAATAAAAACCTACATCATTTCAATCTCAAATATTCCATTCCCATCTATATAGCACATGATGAAATCATTTCACATGCTTTTAAGTGACTCTGGGAACAATACAGTCCTACTATGATAGATGATCACCCTTTTAACAAAAACGGGCAACTCTATGTTGGTCTCGACAAATTCATATACATGGAAGATGGTAGAACACAAAGAAGTTCCCAAGTTTGGAAATCTGGTTGCACATACCTGACCCTTGCGAAGTCCATCTGAGGGACATTTTAAAGCATCCTCAAGAAGTGCAATGACAGCTGATGAGCAAGATGGATACTGGCTAGAGTTTGCTAATGCATAAGCCTTCAAGAAGAATGCCTCAAAGGACCTCTTAAGTTTGATGGATTCTTCAGCTTTTTGAAGCCCTTCCTCACAATGCCCAGTGTCATACAAAATACATCCTTCATAAACTAACCGTTCATGTTCACTGGATGCATGTTGGCGAGCTAATTGCAAGCTTCTCATGGCTGCCTCAGGACAGTTCAACCTGAAGAAATTCATTAGGAATCTGGTGAATATAACAACTGAAAGGCACATAATTAAAAAGATGACTTGTTATAAGAAATGATAGGGAAGCATATGATCATATTTTGTACTATTATTTTATTAAATTAATTTTTGTGAATCAATAAGAGGTTAACATGTTTCCATTAATCAATATATAGGGATAGGATGCAAATAAAGCGACAACAACAAATTTGCCCTGTAGCAAAATGTATCTCATCTTTATGGCCTGTATGTGAGCAATTGGGTTTCCATCTTCTTACCACAGTTTTTTTTTTTTTTTTTCGAACGAACTCGCGGCACCAAACAAACACATCCAGACGAATGAAAAACAAGCAAAACCCATAATTATCTGAGAGTCCTTATAGAGAAATTGAAGGCCCTACCTGATAAGAAGCAAAGACTGCCTAAAGTATAGAGTACCACTTGGCGCATGAGACTCAGAAAGCATCTGATAGATGACAGAAAGGCACCCAATATCATCAACCGAAGACCACCTATCATATAGCTGCATCCAGCAATCAGCTGTCGTCCAACTTTCAACATGCTCGCGTACAAGAGTACGGAGTTGGGAAGCAGGAACCCGTCCTTCAAACATTCTGTACTCCGGAGAAAGTGTGAGAATTGCGTGGACATCACAAATTGCAGACTTGTAATCCTCAAGTACAAGATAGAAACGAAATCGAAGTTCCAAGCATTCCAACGCAAGTTTGAAGCCAAGAATCCGGTTGATCTCGGTAAGTGCACCATGGGCATCTTGTTTTCTCATCAAAGAAGCCCGATGCATGTAAGGGTGAGGAAGAGTTGGGTCCAACTCAGTTGCTTTGTCAAGGTCTTCCCACCTCTCCTCTCCTTCACAGTACAGTGACCTCTCTTGATACATCCATCCAAGGGGAGTAACGGAAGAAATCAAGGAGCTGAGTTTCTCATATGACCATGATTTCTGGCCTCTTCTTTGGGACACTCTGGCCAAACCGACAATAGAGTATATATGACCTAAATTCAAAGCCGCCTGAAAAAGACGCTCCGCCTCATCAAACTCCTTTCTCAGGAGTCTGACACATCCCAATTGATGATATGCGAACAATTTCTGTCGGTCAATTTCGGCAGACTCTACCAACCGTTCCAGGAAACCAACAGCTTTGTCAGATTGAATATCGAGGTTCATTGCAACCTCACTCAGCAAGCAATATAATGCAAATGAAGCTGATCCTGCCATTATTATCCTCTGCTGTCTACTAGTGTGCATGAAAATTTGGACCATGTGGTCATCATTCAAACAATCGGGTAGAGCATGCAAAAATACCTGCAAACAAGATGCAGCAAGTACAGGGCAGTTCTCTTGTAGGGCATATTCCATGAGTTCCACAGCATCATCTGTTGACATAACAAATGATGCGAGTTTTCTATCGCAAACATCTTTCAACCTTTCACAGCAAAATCTACTAGCAAAAATTAATATTTCTAATAAGAGATTTGGTGGAATATCACCCAAATTGCCTCTCATGCTAAAATTTCTAATAGCCCTTATACCATCGGCAGATATGTTGTTCTCGGATAAATCTATATCTTCTAAAAAAGATTCTATGAAACCACCATTAAGCATCGTATGAAGTGGGGTTGAAAGCGATGCAATTTTCTGCCTATCACAAATTATTTTCTCTTCTCTGATTTTCAAATTGATAAATCGAGAAAAGTGGTTACCATTGAACAAAATGTCATCTTGTACACATGCAAGTTCAACTGGTAGCAATGATGCGATATCTATATGGCTAAACTCTTGAGCACAAGTAGCAAACAGGTCAGCAATTTGTTCTTTACCTTGTTTCTCATATTTTAACCATGCCCCAAAAACAAGTTTTTCATGGACAGTACTAGCCTTTTGCCAAGCGGCACGAAGACTCCTTCGCATCCATTTAGCTTCCCCTAAGCCCCTAAAAACCTGAAACTGTAGTAAATACAGGTTTGACCGCTCATGAGGAGCACATGCTTCGAGCTCTACATGAATCTGAGCTAAAAATTCTACATAGTCGAGGGGTTTAAAATATGGCAGTATTGGCGGTTCGGGGACCTTGATAAGAGATTCTCTACACCAAGACAAACCAAAAGAAGAATAAACAAATCTATCACATTAGAAACAACACTAATTATTGAATATATCACTCAAACTAAAACAAAAGACTTACATGGATGAAGGAAAAGAATAGTAGGAGGGCATTTTGAAAGCTTCCCTCTTTGAACTTGAAGCTAACGTAGCGTAGAAGTGTTAAAATAGAAATCAAATATCACTGGATGATTTCTAAGAACACACAATTACAAAACTTGCAATTTCTCAAGAGAAATCTCTAAAATATCAAATGTCCATACAAAAACAAGGAGTTCTAAAAGTTAAAAAATCAAAATACAAATGAATTGTATAACATAATTTGACTAGTTAATTTGGCAGGTAATAAAACTGGCAGTCTATTAAGGGTAGGCAAAAAATCATAATACAAATAAATTGGGTAATATAATTTGATTGGTTAATTTGGTGGGTAATAAAACTGGCAGTCTATTAGGGGTAGGCAAAAAAATCAATTGACTTGAATCAATCCAAAGACAAGGAATTCTAAAAGTTAAAAAATCAAAATACAAATAAATTGTTTAACATAATTTGATTGGTTAATTTGGCAGGTAATAAAACTGGCAGTCTATTAGGGTAGGAAAAAAATCAAAATACAAATAAATTGTGCAACATAATTTGGTTGGTCAATTTGGCAGGTAATAAAACTGGCAGTCTATTAGGGGTAGAAAAAAATCAAAATACAAATAAATTGTGTAACATAATTTGATTGGTCAATTTGGCAAGTAATAAAACTGGCAGTCTATTAAGGGTAAGAAAAAAATCAAAATACAAATAAATTGTGTAACATAATTTGGTTGGTCAATTTGGCAGGTAATAAAACTGGCAGTCTATTAGGGGTAGGAAAAAAATGAAAATACAAATAAATTGTGTAACATAATTTGATTGGTCAATTTGGCAGGTAATAAAAGTGGCAGTCTATTAGGGGTAGGAAAAAAATCAAAATACCAATAAATTATGTAACATAATTTGGTTGGTCAATTTGGCAGGTAATAAAACTGGCAGTCTATTAGGGGTAGAAAAAATCAAAATACAAATAAATTGTGTAACATAATTTGATTCGTCAATTTGGCAGGTAATAAAACTGGCAGTCTATTAGGGTAGGAAAAAAATCAAAATACAAATAAATTGTGTAACATAATTTGATTAGTCAATTTGGCAGGTAATAAAACTGGCAGTCTATTAGGGGTAGGAAAAAAATCAAAATACAAATAAATTGTGTAACATAATTTGATTCGTCAATTTGGCAGGTAATAAAACTGGCAGTCTATTAGGGGTAGGAAAAAAATCAAAATACAAATAAATTGTGTAACATAATTTGATTGGTCAATTTGGCAGGTAATAAAACTGGCAGTCTATTAGGGGTAGGAAAAAAAATCAAAATACAAATAAATTGTGTAACATAATTTGATTGGTTAATTTGGCAGGTAATAAAACTAGCAGTCTATTAGGGGTAGGAAAAAAAATCAAAATACAAATAAATTGTGTAACATAATTTCAGTGGTTAATTTAGCAGGTAATAAAATTGGCAGTCTATTAGGGGTAGGCAAAAAAATCAAAATACAAATAAATTCTGTAACATAATTTGATTGGTTAATTTGGCAGGTAATAAAATTGGCAATCTATTAGGGGTAGGCAAAAAAATCAAAATACAAATAAATTGTGTAACATAATTTCATTAGTTAATTTGACAAGTAATAAAATTGGCAGTCTATTAAGGGTAGGCAAAAAAATCAAAATACAAATAAATTGTGTAACATAATTTGATTGGTTAATTTAGCAGGTAATAAAACTGGTAATCGATTAGGGGTAGGAAAAAAATCAAAATATAAATAAATTATGTAACATAATTTGATTGGTTAATTTGGCAGGTAATAAAATTGGTAGTCTATTAGGGGTAGACAAAAAATCAACCGAACCGAACCGAGCCGAACCAATCCAAAGACAAGGAATTCTAAAACATAAAAAATCAAAATACAAATAAATTGTATAACATAATTTGATTGGTTAATTTGGTAGGTAATAAAACTAGCAGCCTATTAGGGGTAAGCAAAAAAATCAACCGAACCAAACCAATCAAAAACTATTTTTTTTAACAATTTGTTTTAAAAAAATTTTAATCAAAAGAATATATATATAACAACTTCTTATATAAAAAAGTTAAAATATACAACTTGATAAAATAATGTGAAACGGTAATATAATATCTTATATATAAGTAATATCATAAATACTACTTAAAAATAAAGTATATTTCAATAATAAAACATGTAAAATAAAATAACTACAATAAAATGTAAACATAGTATACATAAACATATAAAAATATATAAATTTGTATTTTATTTTAATAATATATTAATAAAAATATATATTCATATTAATTTATAATTTTTTATTATATATATTTATTATAAGTATTCATGAGTTATTGAATATATAATTTTTTTTCTCTATTTATCTTACACGATTTATATTTACATACTATTTATTATTTAAGATATAATAACATATTTGCCAAAAAAAAATACTATACTATGTAAAAATATAGCATATTTAAATAATAAAATGTATAATACAAAACAATTAGTTAAATCATTATATATTTAAATTGATATTTATATATATTATTTTATAATATTAATTAAAAATAAATTTTTATTTTTTTATATATATTTTTTATATGTACGTAATGAAATTTATATATTTATCAATTTTATATAATTATTAAATGTAATAAAAACCAATCCGTAATCGAACAAAACCAAACCAAAAAATATAGTTTTTTTTTTCAATAATTTGGTTTTAAAAAATTTTAATCTGAAGCAATGCATAAATATATGGTTTGGTTTTAGGGTAAACAAAACCGATATGTAAAACCGAACTAAACCATTTTAAAAAGAATAATAATATTTTACTTTTAAGTTGTAACTATAAGTTTTTTTATGATGATTTATTAAAGGTCATATATGTTCAGATGATTTCATTTGATATTTATTATTTGGTTGATATTGATTAAAATCTACTTGTTCATTTTTAAATTGGTTTTCAAGGCTCATGATATATATTCTTTTTGTTGACGACGAACTATTTTTTTAATAGTTTTTAACTTTATAAATTATGACATTTATTTATTTAGTTATAAACTCTTATTATATATCCATTGTTTAATGCATTTTATCAGTGGGTCATTTTATTCATTTATAGCTTTTGTTGATAGATGATTTTTCATTTGAGCTAAATTTATTGGTAAATGATTGGCTTGATAGTTCTATTAAAAATTTAAATTACTATATATTAGTTAGTGAATATATTTTATTGGTGGATAACTGATTTTATAAAAAAAATATAGATTAAAAATATGATGATTCATAAGGTATTGTGTTGTGGTTGCAATATAAGCTTTGTAAAGTAATATAAATATTTAAGTACATACACAAATGAAAAAAAAAAGAAAAGAAAAACTAAAACAAAGAAAATATTTAGTCAAAACTTCAATTTAATCCGTAATCCAAACCGAATCAAACCGTTATTTAATGGTTTAAAAAATTTGTAATGCCCTAAATATTTAATTTGATTCATTAAATAACTTAAGGCGCTACCGCCACGTATAATACTCTAAAGAATTATACACTAAGGCTTTCTTTAAAAGATTTTATTTATGTTGAACATTGCTGCTCATTTTTAGGTTATGAAATCATTCAGTTAGATTCTAGTAACACTAGATTTAGCAGCAAAAAACAATTTATTAAATCATTTATAAAACTCTACTCTCTACAGAGCAGACCAATTTTCTAAGAAACAAAACTTTAGGAAAACACTTTATAATCTACTCTTAGGGTTAGATTATCATTTACAAAACATATGGGCATTAACAAGCCCCATTAAAAGAATTATAAATTTGTAAATAATACCAGTTCTCACTAATATAAATCAAAATAAAAGAAAATACAGACATTCAACGACCCTAGCCTACTTCACTCACTCTCACGGGTCTTCTAGATCGCCCTAAAAACCCAAAAAAGCATCATCATCACTACAGCATCAACACAACATCAACCATAACAACTCAACAACATCAACATCATCCTCAACATCTCTCATTATCACCATCTTCATCAACAATAACACATGTAAAAAGAACAATTATAACAGAATGGTCGAAGCTCAATACACAACAACACAGTCACACACGAAGTGGCATGTGAGCTTAACTAAATGCAATGCATCACAACGGATTATTATTCTTTTCTTTAAAGTAAACAAACAGCACGGGATTATTCAAACTTCGGACAATAGGGATATCGTGGGAAATTGAGTAATGATCACGACACTCAGGAGGTGAGTGTCGTGATCATCCAGGGTTACCAACTGTTACACAACTCTACTTAAACTTAGTCCACAATATGAATCTAGTTCACCCGTTCCCATAAACGTTGAACTAAACCATGGTATTTCCCTCCAAGGTTAAGCAATGTTACACCAATACTATTCTCCCTATCAACTACCTGTCGAGCCACTAATGAAAGTCATTGCATCATGATGAGTGGTTTAAGTGCTTAAAACTACCGTGTCATTGCATCATGATAAGTTTGCCTCTCCCCGAACGGATACCGATCTTCCACCCCAGGGCAAGAATCGGATTTCAAAGGCGGAAAACACAACCAACACTCATCAATTATTAAGTTGAGTTTAAGTTCTTAAGCCATTTTAGATGCCTATCTTAACAACAACACGTAAGTTACTGCATACCTCTCATATGAAATTGTAAAGACCCGGTATGCTTAATTCTCAAATTAAGCATACTAAGTCCCCAACCACGTATAACTCTCACGAATTATACGTAAGGTTATCTTTAAAGAAGTTGTTTATGTTGAACATTGCTAAACCAATTTTAATCTAAGAAATCGTTTAGTTAGATTTTCAAATAACTAGATTTAATAGTGGAAAATCAAATTTTATAAAATGACTAATCAACTTTTACTCCCTGCCAGAGCAAACCGGTTTTTTAAGAAACTAACTTTATAAAAACACTTCATGATTTACTCTTAGGGGTAGATAATTATTTAATAACATTTGGGCATTAACAAGCCCTTAAAAGAAAATACAATATATAAAAAAATCTAGTCTCTATAAAACAAAACAAAGAAGAAACAAAATACAAATATATCTCGGTTCTATTACACTTCACTCATCAACGAAATCTTCAAATTCGCCCGATGCCCAAGACAAACATCATCACATCAACAACGACAACAACATCAACAGCCTCCACATCATCATCAAAACATCATCTCATTACTCATCATCATCATCAACAATAACAACTTCATCAACAACCTGTAAAAAGATAAACATAAACAATAATGAGCCGGAGCTCAGTCTATAGCAACACAATCATAGGTGATGTGGCACACGAGCTTAAATAAATGTAAATGCGACAATCACAATTTATTATCTTTCTTTAAAGTAAACAAATCAACCCGGGAGTATTCAAACTTCGGACAACAGGGATATCGTGGGAAATTGAGTAATGATCACGACACTCGGGAGGTTTATATAAGCAGCCCGAATACTTATATCTCCTAGATAAATCTATCCATAAAGAAGAAAAAAATAGCTTCATCCAGGGTTAACGACTGTTACACAACTCTACTTAAACTTAGTCCACAACATGAATCTAGTTCACCCGTTCCCATAAATGTTGAACTAAACCATGGTATTTCCCTCCAAGTTTAAGCAAATGTTACACCGATACTATTCTCCCTATCCGCTACCTGCCGAACCACTAATGAAAGTCATTACATCATGACAAGTGGCCTAAGCGCCTATTCTAACATGTCATTGCATTATGACAAGTTTGCCTCTCCCCGGACCGGATACCGATCTTCCACCCCAGGGCAAGAATCGGATTTCAAAGGCAAAAAACACAACCAACACTCATCAATTATTAAACGAGTTTAAGTTCTTAATCCATTTTAGATGCCTATCCTAACATCCAACACGCAAGTCACCAGGTACCTTAAATATAAAATCCAAACAGAGTTTCAGAAGGAGAGCAAAAGCTATCTCAGAAGATATATCTCATAGCTACCACTGGTTCAAAAAAACAACTCTTATAAGAACTAAACCAACATCCACTTCAACAAACTCATACAAGACTTATATCAATTATTCACTAATCTCTAACTCATTTTATTAAGGCCCTATTTGAGCAGACACTAAATAGGAACCTCGCTATGGCTACGAAGATCGCCCCACCAAAATACGGACATTCTCCTTTGTCTGTCAAAGAATTTTTTTTTTTTTATTTATAGTGTTTTATTACAAAAGCATTAACAAAGAATTCATATACCAAAACATTCATATTCCAAGTAAACACATATTTGAAACAACATATTCCCCATATTATTCAAAAATAATCCTAATTCATTCATCTAAGCTAATTATTAGCTATCACCCCATTTTAACTTAACCTTAGCCAAATTGATTAGAATTATTCATTCAAGTCATTTACTAAGCCAAGGTGATTAAACTATATCAATCTAATTCATTTTAACTCATTTAAGTTCATTTAGCCAAGTTGAACCTAGAATTATCAACTAAGTTCATTTTTATAGCTAACTTCCATATTTAATCCAAATTATTAATTAAATCTACAAATCTACTAAACTCATGTTGATTTATATCAGTTAACTCATATGACACATCAAATATCACTTATCTATCTCATTTTAGCTCAAAAAGATCAATTTTCTAAGCAAAAACACATTTCACAAACAAAAACACGTTTTGAACTTTGTTTATAAAAATATAACAGCTAGAAAGAAGTCAAATTTAAGCATCTATACGTTTCAAATTTGTAAAAAATCAAAACATGAAAGTTGTATATCTCTTTTTAATCTTTCTATAGCAACTTGAATCACCTCAATTGAAGGTCATATGAAAAATTTATGTCCAAAATACGATCAAGCTGCAAAACAGGACAACATTATAAAACAAATGCCTGCACTTCTACACTGGCAGCGTAAATCTCAAAGCGGCACCGTAGAGGTTCAAAATTGGCAGCGTTGGAGGTAGCTTTAAGAAAATGCCTTTCGATCATTTCAACACTGCCTCAAAGCCGATCGCGTAGATACTCCAGGAGGCGGCGTTGATGATAGAACAGCTTTGCGAAAACATTTTTTTTTTTTTGCACTTTGCTTTTATCAAAACTTTTTCAAATCATCTACTAAGCATCCTACCACCTGATATATGAGTTAAACATCATCAAACATGCATGCTCTTCACAAATATCACATTAAACACTTCAATCAACCATTTAAACAACCCAATTCTTCAACCCCCAAACTGTTAATCATCTTCTTCCTCCTTCACAATCCGACCTCCAACAAGCATATATCAACAAATATATAAATAAACAACACTCTCAACCCATTTCTAATATCTATTATCGATTATAAGCTTGTAAACAACAATTAAAACAAAGTTAACTCAAGATAGAAAACTTAGCTTTTGAGACACATGTATAAAGGAACTTCTTTCCACACTTCTAGCTTGATTCACATTTCCTATCATTTTCCTTAGCTTTAATTTCTCTTCTTTTACTTCTTGAAATTGAGATTCATGTGTTGAATTTTGAAAGAGAAGAAAGAAGAAGAAGAAGAGTGAAAGAAAAGAAGGGGAAAAAAACGTTAAAACAATAAAAACAAAAAGGGATGGCAGTAGAAAAATGAAAAATAAATAAAGGGAAAGGATAAATATAAAGGTATTTTCAAAATAGGCTATTACTTTTAGAACTATCAGATCAATATCTATAGTTCTAGAAATATTTAAAAGATAATTTTAGAACCAATAAGTCAAAAATTAAGAACTTATAAAAAGAACTTAATTTAGGAATTTATTTTAGATAAAAAGATATTTAATTTGAGTTCGGGTTTAAAAACTGATATTTTAGACAAGCAAATGAACTCAAATTTTACTGAGATTTATGAATTAGTGTTTAGGCTAAGAATCAAGAGTTTAGGAATCCTTTAAACTTTTTAAATAACATGTTTAGAGATTTAGGAATTGACATCTCAAATTTCAACTTAATTAATTACTAATCTAATTATGTCAAGTTGTTAATTATTTCATACTTTTATTTGATTCATTTAATATATCTAAACTCAATTTCTAATCTAGGTGAAGGTTTAGGGTATTTTAGAAATCCAAACAGGGTCTCAGAAGTTAAGACAAAAGCCATCTCAAAGAATATACCAAATATCCTTATCTGTTCAAGAATTAAATTCATATAAGAACTTAAAACCAATGATCCACTTATATAACAAACTCAAATAAGAACTTTTATCAATTATTCACTCATCTCAAACTTTTATTATAACCCTATTTGATCAGACACTAATTTGGAGCCCCACTATTGCTGTGAAGATCGCCTTGCCAAAATATGGACAGTTCTCCTTTGTCTGTCAAAAAATTTCTTTTCTCTTTGTTTATAGTGTTTTATTACAAAAATATCAACAAAGAATTCTGTAAAGACCCGACCTATTTAATCATAAAATTAAACAAGTTCAGTCCCAACCACATATAATATTTTCATATTATATGTAAGGTTGTCCTAAAACTACTTGTTTATGTTGATTGTTTGTTTAATACCACCATACCTTCATAAAAAAAAAACTTTTAAAAACAAGATTGCTTACATGAGCAATCTATACATTTTTACACTAAAACAAAAGGTTACAAAGGCTTGTGTCAATCTTATGACACAACAAAAAGGATTTCATCTTGTTTAACCCTAATAAGAAAACAAACTTTAGGATCTCTTTATACAACACAAGGCTTAACTAACAAGCCTTCTATACAAAATATATTTAAGTGTCCAAAACATCTTTCTACAAAAACTTCTTCTTAAACCACTTGCCACTTGGAATCCTACTCGTCCCATTCATCTAAGAATTTCTCCCAGTTTTTCCCATATCCTAAACCATCATAACAGTCATCATCATCACCTGAAAAGAAACAACGGTGAGCCAAAGGCCCAGTACACAACAACAAAACCAAAGGCGAAATTGCAAGCAAACTTAAATTAATGCAACAACTTAATATCTCATTTTATCTTTCTTTAATATTCATTAAACAAATCAACATTGGAGTACTCAGACTCTGAGACAATCTAGGATAGCATTACAAAGAAAAAGTAATCTCATTTAAGGTTCATAACAGTTATTCAACTTTACTTAACTTAATCCATAATATAAAAGAATTCACATGCTCCCGTAAACATTGAATTAAATTATATTATTTCCTCTTAAGATGAGTAAATGTTACACCGTTACTACATTCCCTATCAATTACCGCGAGCCATTTAAAAATAAGTGACCATTGCATCATGGTATGAAGTCATTGCATCATGACAAGTGGCTTAAGCGCCTATTCTAACATGTCATAGCATCATGACATGTTTGCCACTCCCCAGACCGGAAAGGCAAAAAAAAACACAATCAATTCACGCAAAATTAAGCCGTCATGAATTTAAATCAATTCAATTATGTCTATCCTAACAAACATTCAAGCAAGTTACTGCATACCTATGCTATGAATAGAAGCAATAGAGCATTCAAAAGAGGATCAGTGGAAGAACTCAAAGGAGTATCTATCGCTGTTACAAGGAAAATCAACTCAATTAACATTTCTACTTAGTTTTACGCATAAAATATAACTAAATCTAAGTCTAGCACTCATGGAATTTCAAATAAATATAACACAAGGTCATAACATACATTTATACATTTATCAAGATCATACAAGCTCACAAATTCATCATTTTTAACTTTACAATGTAAATAGTTTTATCTTAACATTCATAGAAATTCAATTATTTGTTAAATCTACAAATCCACTTAATCTATGCTTAATTATATCACTCAATCATCATTATACATCAAATATCATTAATTTATCTAATTTTAGTTCAAAAAGATCCATTTTGTTACATCCTGGAAAATTAATTCGTACAGTCCCGCCGTGGTTATCAAAGGTTTATGGAGTTCGATCAACTCATGGTCCATAAACATCTGATAATTACTAGGCTCATTAAATAATGCCGCACTTAAAAGATATTTACAGAAATGAAGACTGGGATTAAGTTTTTGGTACTTATGGGTATTATTTCAGGCATTTTCTTTTATTTCTTATGGATTTCCTGCAAAAGAAGCTATAGGGTGGTGAGCATAATTCCACGTGCTCAGTAAGTGGATATAAAAAAGGTAATTATAAACATTATAGGACAAATCACAATCATTTGTTATTATTAAAGTGAATTGTGCAGTCAATCGGGATGTCATCCACGTAATGTTAACCGGTTCATCACGAGATTAGAGAAATTAACCCCACACTAATCTGGGTTTCGAGGAGTTTAACACAGATTCATTTTCCATAAAACCGGGAATGTGCAATGGACCGATGTCCTCCCAAAAACCGTTTAGGACTATCTCTCAAATAGGTTGTAACCTTTACTGCGACCTCCTCTCTTGTCACTTAGTTCAATAAAGGTTAGAAGAAGAAATCCATTCTCACCTGAACGGTCGGTTTTGTAGATGCAAGGATGCAAAATGCATTATGCTATGCATGATTGGTTATTAGTTTCACTATATTCGTAATAATACATTTTTACTTAGGCGATCAAACAGATATCACATACCAATATAATAAGATAAGTAAACATCCAATATCAAACCAAGTTAATCAATCACACACATTTTATAGCTAATTTACAAGCACAAACAATTATAATGTAAATAATATCCCTTTTTACAATTACCATATAAATGAACCACTTACCAAAATAGGTTTCATGTGTGGAATAGATTGCTGTGGAGTTTTACCTAAAAAGAATGATTTTCATAAAATGAATTAGTATTATGATGCAAAATCTTGTTTTAGTTATAGTATGATTATAAGGTTTATTTAAGGAATAAAATCACTTTATTAAAAGATTATAAGTTAGTATAAGGAATTAATGAGCTTACTTTGTTCAGAGAAGTTATTCTAATTTATATGGTATATGATTATAGTTTATAATTTCATGGTTATTGTTTTTAAGAGTTGCTAAGCTTTAAACTTTATAATTAATTATTACATTAATATTTGGTAATCCTTTTATTGGGGTATGCATGTCATTATTAGGACTAATATATTTAGTTAAGTAAGGTGTTAAGGTGGTTATGAACAATTAATAGAATTTTCATAATTTCTTTATTTATTAGCTATAATTGACATTTACTAGCTATAATTGATAAATTAGTGCATATATTCAAATAAATGTGAAAAAAATTGTAAGTGTCAATAATGTCAGTATAAATATTTTGGAGTAATAATATATATTTTTTTATTTTTAGGAATCGTTTAGGTATTTTATATTAGGAGTTCGGATTTCACTATTCCTAGTATATTTGCAATGATAATCATGTAATTTTTAAAAATATCAAACTTCATGAAAAATTCTGAAAATTTTATATGTTGTAACTAATATTATATTGTACTTACTGTAAAATTTTGGAGCAGAACGAACAAGTTTTGATATTGCAAATATTTCTCGTCGGAGATTGGCTAGGATTCACCGGCACCACTTCCAGACGGTGGAGTTGCCCCTTCTAAGGTTGTCGGATGGCCTTGTGGTAATTTTAGACTCCTAACTATCAAGTTTGGTGATTTTCTGATTTCGGATGTGGGTTTGGTGAACTTTACAAGTTCTGGGCGGTATTTATAGCGAATTTTCGAAATTTGTAAATTCGATAAAAATTACCAGGTGTCAAATTTTTCATGCAAAAATTACCACATAATCCTTACATTTTACACGTCCATTTTGGTATCTACAGTGATTTTTGACAAATGTTTGATAATTTTTCTAAATTTAGACACATAATTTGCATGCATGAATAATTATTCCGATTTTGTTTTAATGTAAAAAAATTTGCCATCTGTTTTCACGAATTTTCCTAATTTTTCCTGATTTTTTCAAAGTTTTGATTGATGTTTATGTCTCCATTTGGTAAATGTTTGGTTAATTTGCTACTTTTTAAGTAAATTATTGTTTTTTGGGAATTTTCCTTCAATTTTTCCAAAATTTAGAGTTCTTATGTTTTCAGAATGATTATGACATTCTTAGGAGCTTGACAATCCTTGTCTCTCATTTTTGGTGTTTTATGGGGGAATTTAGAGATATTTAGGTTAATTTAAGGGTATTTTAGTCTTTTTACTACCTTAATTTTGGCTTTATTTGATAAATTCAGCCAAATTTTGCACTATTCATTGATTTGACTATATCTAATTTACCTAATTTATTTTTCATTCTTACCATTACTTAATTATAATTTACTATTTCATAATTTACTATTTACTATTAACCTTGATTATTTATTATTTACCTTTGTTATTATTTATATAGTCAAGGATTTTGTTCATTTATTTTCATTTGGATTTTAAATCTTATTACTTTTCTAATTAATGATAATTTCTTGATTTTTAGAAGAATCATATCTTAATATCATTTTTTTTCCACTTATTTTATTCAATTCTAACTATATCTTACTTAGTTCATATAAACATTCTTATATTATTTAGTTTAATTCTCGTATTCTATAAAAATCGGGTATTACACATTTCCTAACAATCACACACTTAACATGCAAAAACGGTTGGTAAACTTTGTTTGGAAAATGTATAGCTGGAAACATCGAAATTTAGGCATTGATAATGTTGAAACTTGTGAAAACTCAAAACATGAAATTTATAAATCTCATTCTAAGCTTTCCAATTCAATTTGAATCACCCATATCCGAGTTTGGATGAAAGACTTATGATTATTTTACGAAAGCAATATCGCGCTGCAAGAGACTTATCACGCCCCCTTGGTCGCCCGTGATTCGGAAAAACTTCATGATAAGAGCAATCACGCCCTTTTGGTCACTCGTGATAAGGAAAATTTTCATGGTCATAACTAATAACACCCTTTAAGTCGCTCGTGATTAGTTGCCTAACAATTTTTTGAAAACCGAGCTCATCACGGGACTCATCTTGCTCGTGATTTGCCCAATACTTCTTCCTTGTTTTAAACTTTGAAAATTGCAATTTTAAACATATCCTAATCCTTCTTTAACACATTTCTATCATCAAAATTCATCTCAAATGTATTCTATCAACTCATAACATATATAAACTTCATGTTCATCATATTTAACACATCAACACAAACTCAACACATCTTAACCAAGAAATCAAAACCAAAACTTCATATATCATCTCTATCAATTCAAGCACAACCATCAACTCTTAAACACTTCATCACTTCATATTCAATACATCAAACACTTCTTCATGCTCATAACACCATTTAGCTAATCAACAACTCGTTCACTTCTCAACACCACCTTGAGCATGCATAACCCTTTTTCATGACTTCAACAACTTTCAACACTTCTACTTACACATAAAACATATATTATAATTTCATATGACATTAAAATGCAACTTATCACACAACTAACACATGAAACTTCTCAAGAGCTCATTTCAACATGCATTCACATAGCATATGAAACTCATATATCAAGTGAAACTTAAACATGTAAAAGAACTTTTAAATATGCATGAACTTACCTTAGGGAAGCTTTAGCTTGATGAATGATACAAGAACCTAAGACTTGTTCTTGCTAAGTGTTTTAGAATGTAGCTCAATTGGAGAGAAGTGCTGCTTTTGGGCAGGCAAAGCCTTAAGTCATGGGTTCGATCCCCCAAGGTTATAGCTGAGGTCAACTCACCTGAGGGTAACAATACCTATAGTGCCAATGACATCTTGTGGGGCATGCGTTGGTTGGGGTTTAGCCTGAGGACGGATGTCGGCCATTATCAACAGGGGACATGTGGCAATTGTCTACCCTGGCATCACATCTAGAACCTTGGTAGTAGGGGGTAGGTGTGACATAAAAAGACGTCTTTTGTAACGACCGCCCCTATCACCCATAAGTGCCCAGCCGCACTAACTACACGATGGTAGGATGAGCCACCTACCAGGTATTGTTACCCTCAGGCAGTCCTTCACCCCCCAGCAGAGTTTAAGTGGTGAGAGGTGCTGCCTTTAGGGCAGGCAAAAGCCTCGGGTCTTGGGTTTGATCCTTGAACTCTGCTAGGGGGTGAGGGACTACCTGAAGGTAACAATACCTGGCAGGCGGCTCGTCCTACCAGCGTGCAGTCAGTACGGCTGGACACCTATGGGTGGTAGTGGCGGTCGTTACAAATTCATATACCAAAAACATTCATTTTTCAAGTAAACACACATTTAAAACAACATATTCCCCATATTATTCAAAGATCATCCTAATTAATTCATCAAAGCCAATTAGTAGCTATTAACCCATTTTAGCTTAACCTTAGCCAAATTCATTAGAATTAGTCATTTAATTCATGCTTAATTATATCAATTAACTAATATAACACATCAAATATTATTTATCTATCTCATTTTAGTTCAAAAAGACTTATTTCCTAAGCAAACACATATTTAACAAACAAAAACAAGTTTTAAAATTTGTTTGGAAAATGTATCAGCTGAAAAAAAAAGTAAAATTAAAGCATTGACATTTTTGGAATTTGTAAAAACTTAAAACATAAAAGTTGTATATATCTTTTTAAGCTTTCTAAATCATTTTGAATCACCTCAATCTGAGTTCGTATGAAAAAGTTATGATTAAATTATAAAACAGTGTCACGCTGGAAAATTTTGACCCGAGGAGATCACCCCCTCTGATACGGCCGTGATCTAGCTTGTTTCATTAAAAAATTCTTGCTCCAAGGAGATCATGAAATAGCCGTGAATTTCCTAATTTATATTCTAATGTGTTATTGAAATGATATATGATTTTGAAATGAGATATATGTGCATGAACAATATAATTAGTGCATGGGTTGAATATATGTTATTTTATATGTGTGTAGTGCAATGAAATTAATATTATTGTATTATATATATTAATGTGTGCATAGTGTAATGACTGTGTGTGTCTTTTGTAAATTAATATGTATGTGTTATGTTTAGAATTAATAAAATAACTTGTGAATTGTTTAAGAATTTATGACAGAATTTTTACAAAGTTTAAGCATATTTTTTAAGCCCAAATTAAACTCAAATGCATTCCAAATTTAACCAAATTAACCCTAGGTCAAACATACCCCTAAATTCAAACTTTGGATTAGTATTGATCTCAATTTGGACAAATTAAAGTCTCTTTTTGGCAGCCCATTTTCCTATCCGAATTTTTCTTATTTCTTTTCTTTCTTTCTTCCTTCCATCTCAAAACCCTAAGCCCTAAACCAAAATCAATCCCAAGCCTTTGGAGTCAAACATTACTCCAAGCCAAAGCTTAATCATGTAAGTTAAATGCAAGCCTAATCTCTTTGTTTTATTTCTTTCTTATATTTGGATGTCAAGCTTATGGTAGGATTAGTAAATGCCAATTGAGTTGATTTATTTATGTATTGATATATGTTAGGTTGTGTTTTGCTATTGTGTGAGCTTAGTTAAGTGTTAGGAAGTTGTAAAGAGTGTTGATAAGTGTTGGAACTAAATTGAGTAGTTGAAGTATATAATTGAAGTGTGATTGGTGTTTGAATGTTGTAGTTGGGTGTTTGATGATTAGAAGTAGAGTTTATGTTATTTGGATGGAGTTAGAACATATAACAAGTTTTGGAAAGCTTAGAATAAGTTTAGAGAGTTTTTTGAAATGAATAGGTTTTGTAAAGAAATAGGGGAAACGAAACATTTTAGTATAGATTTAATTTTGAGCGTACGCCGGCATCTGGTCCTTCGACGCTGCCAGCGTAGAGACGGTGTTGAAGGTGATCAAAACCAATTTTCTTAGAGCTGCTTGAAACGCTACCGGCTTTCGCTAGAAAATTTTGTCAGTGTTTATTTTTCAAAACGTACGTCGACTATTAGGATTCCAACGCCGCCAGCTTAGAGGCGGTGTGGAATGAGAACAGAATCATAATTTTTAATGCCGGACTTAAGGCCGCCGACGTAGGATCCAAAGCTATCGGCGTACATAGATACGCTACCGGTGTTGAGGGTATTCACGGGCGTAGACTAACCCTGTGTAACTCTCGAAAATTTTTGGAAATTTGGAGTTGTAGTCTGCACCTACTCGAAGACACCAGCGTAGACCGAAGGTTGCCGGCGTATCCTTGAACGCTGCTAATGTTGGCAAATGTTGAACTTTAGTGCATTGTGCACCGGTTCAACGCTGCGGTGTATCACTTGCACTTTTCATTTAAAAAAAAAAAAACTTTCTTCAAAATTTTCTAAAGCTTGATATATGATCAATTAAATAATTGTTAAGTATTCTATGATATATAAGATGTTTAAATACTCTGTTATGATCTTATAATAATTTATTTGAATTTCATTGATTAATTATATTTGGAACTAGTTAATTAGTTCTTAAACTAAGTAGGAAATTCAATATTATCTTGAACAGTGATAGATCCTCGCTCGGCCAACCCATTAGTTCCCGAGCTATCTCAGGTACGCGGTAATTTGCTTGTTTCTTTGCTAGGATAAGCATTAAACCAAGTTACTCTAAATTAAGAAAATTTTAATAATTGATGAGTATTGATTGTCCTTTTACACCGTTCAATCTAGTTCGGAGAGCGGCACCTTACTCAGATTGGGGGCAGGGAACTTTCTCGTTATTGAATAGATTTATCTAGGAGATATAAGTATTCGAGCTACTTATATCAACCCCCTGAGCGTCGTGATATGTTACTCAGGATCCCTTAGTATTACGGGCTATACCGGAAGGTGGGGCTGCCTAGTCTGTATGAATAGTAGGGACCACTCAGGGAGGCGGACGTGATACTAGATCCTTATTGTCCGGAGTTTGAATACCCCAATGATGTATGACTAACTAAAGAATGGATAATAAATTATTGGTTGTTGCATTTTGCATTTAGCTTAAGCATGTGTGAATCACTTTGCATTTGTATTCGTTACTTGTGTACTGGGCCATTGGCTCATATTTTAACCATTTCAGGTGATGAATCTGATAAGTTTTACACGAGTATGGGGTATGGAACCGATTTTGAGGATTTTCTTGATGATTTAGAGGACTAGAGATGACCTTAGACTTAGTGGAATCCAATTTCTATAATAAAATAGTTATGTTAGTCTTGTGGTTGTATTTAAGGTTTTAGTTGGATTTTATATGTGTAATTTTGTTAAGGCTTGTAAGAAGCCTTTGGATGTTATATATGTATATGTATATGTATATATATATATATACTTAGCTATGTATGACTTAAGTTTACTTCTTTTGTGAAATATGATAATAGTGTAGTGTGTTTTGTTAAAAGTTTTGAAAAACTATGGTTTCTATTATATTAACTATGTGGAATTAGATAAACAATTTCTCAAACAATTCTTTTAGACAACCTCACATATAATCTTGTAGGTTATATGTGGTTGGGGAACTGTTATCGCTTATTTTAATTATAGGGGTGATAGCGGGTTTTTACATATCATGGCCCGTATCACGCCCATGATGAACAAGGGATCCCAGCTACGCATATTTCTTGTCTTTTTACATAACTTTTAACTACTTAATCCAATATACATCAACAACAACTACTTGTTACAAATATAAACACGCATAAACTTGTCTCCTACACACTTCTATACACATATCTATATCATATTCCTCTAAAACATTTCATCAAACACTTAGCCTACACAAATCTACATATATATAAGTTTTCAACAAACATGCTCATCTATCATATATTTACCACTTTCATCATAAGTTTTACATATTGCTAGTCCTAATACAACATTTGCAAGCAAAATCAACAACTAAAACAAAGATTACGAGAAAACTTATCTTTTTGGACAAAGCCTACTTCTTGATTCTTCCTCTTCTACTACTCCTTATTGGTTGTTGAAGCTACTTCTAGCTTAATTCCTACTCCAACCTTGTTTTCCATCTTTGATTTCCTCTATAAACTCATTGAATTTGAGATTTATGGCTTGAATTTAGAGAAATGGGAGAAATAGAAAGGGAAATGATGGAAAAAGAAGAAGGAAGAGAGAGAAAAGGGTAGCTAATGGAAGAGGAAAGGAAGAGGAAAGGTATATATATATATAGAGAGAGAGAGAGGGAAAATTAAGAGATATTTTAAAGTAAAGGTATTGGGTTTAAGACTTTCAGATCGATATATTTAGTTCTAGAAGTATTTATGAAATAATCTGAAGATCAAGGGGTTAGAAATAAAGAACATAAGATAGGGAATTGTTTTAATAGATTAGGTTATATCAAATTGATATTTAATTTGAGCTTAGGCTCAAATCTGATATTTTTAAGAAAGCAGGTTATTCCAAAATTTATGGGGATTAAGAATTTGGGATGTTGAGCTAAAGCTTAGGGATTTAAAGATCCATTAAACATTTCAACAATATGTTTGGAGTTTTAAAATTCGAAATCTCAAATTTCAACTTATCTTTAATTAATAAGTTATTTTTCATTAAATTATCTAATCATAATTCATATATTTATTTCACATGCATTATTTTAATCTATCTAAATCTATTTTCCAAATTAGGTGTAGTTTTGAGATATTTCAAAATTTCTAACCCAAACCACACCATTAATTAATGGTTTGGTTTGGGATGTGAAATATCCTAGATTTTCAACATGTCAAATTAAGAAACTAATATTAATTAACACGAAATTATGGGTAAATTAAAATCTTAAATTATATTTGACTAGTTAATTATAAGCTAGATAATTTAGCTAATCAAATATATGTTAAATTATGAAGTGTAACATAATTTAGATAAGTTAAAAGAATAAATTAAATTGAATTAGGTAGTGTAGTAAATTAACATAATAGGGTAATAATTGAATTTAATTGGAAAGTAGATTAAACCGATTCTAATCTTTTTCCAATATAATATATATATATATATATATATATCCTTGATTTTTACAACAAATCAATTTTTAATTACAAATTTCCAACTATCTTTAATTAACCTACAATACTTGAAAACTACCCTTTGTGACAAAAAATTTACAACAGAAAATTTCTGTCTCTAAAAAAATGAATTAGCGACAAATTTGTGACAGATTTGTGATAACATAAATTATGAATAATCTTATAATTTTTATATGCTTTTGCAACGGAATTTGCGATGGATTACTAATTGATTTGCGATAGAACTCTTTTCGTTGCAAATTTTTCTCTAATTTTAGCAGGAAATAAATTATTTTAATATCAATTTATATTTTTTCACATTCTGTTGCAATTTTGTCTCTAAACTAAATTATTATATATATGTATAATATAAAATAATTAGTTAAATCTAAATATATTTAAATTGACGTTATATATTATTTTATTAATATATTAATTAAAAATAAATTTTTATTTTTTTATAATATATTTATTAATTTATGTAATGAAATTTATATATTTATCAGTTTTATATAATTTATTAAGTGTAATAAAAACCAATCTATAACGCCCAAAAAATTTAACTCGATTAATTAAATAACTTAAGACGCTACCACCACGTATAATACTCTAAAGTATTACACGCTAAGGCTTCTTTTTAAAAGATTTTGTTTATGTTGAACATTGCTACTCGGTTTTAGGTTATGAAATCGTTTAATTAGATTCTTGCAACAACTGGATTTAGCAACGGAAAAGCAATTTCTCTAAAAACAATTTATAAAACTCTACTCCCTATAGAGTAGACCAACTTTCTAAAAAAAAATTTATAAAAACACTTTAAAATATACTCTTAAGGGGTAGACAGCCATTTACAAACAAATGGGCACTAATAAGTCCTTTAAAGAATATTACAAGTTCGGAAATTAAATCCAGCTCTTAAAGCTAAAACAAAATAAAATAAAACAAAGTACAAATAATCTACTGGCCTTAACTCACATAACTCCTCTTTATCCTTCCCGGATTAACTGAAGCGCCTAACACCTAAGACAAACATCATTACATCATCCATATCAACCATAAAAATAGGTGATAACAGTTCCCCAACCACATATAACCTGCAGAATTATATGTAAGGTTGTCTTAGAATAACTGTTTGAAGTATTATTTGCCTAAACTCTCAATTCTTAACTCTTAAATTTGAAAACTATTGATTTTTGTAAAACTTGTAATAAAAACATAACATCATATTTATCATATATCACGAGGGAAATAAGTTCAAGATATACATATAGCTAGGTTTAGATATTACAAAAAAAGGCTTTTTACAAGCCTTATATAAAAAGCTACAAAATGGTAATTCAACATATATCATCTAATATAAACATCAACAAATTCCATAACTAGTTTATTACAAAATAGGAATTCCATCTTGGTCCATAGTCATATCTAATCCTCCAGGTCATCTAGGAAATCCTCAAAGCCAGTACCATAACCTATATTTGCGTAAAACTTATCTTGATCGTCACCTGAAATAATTAAAATATGAGCCAAAGGCCAGCACGCAAGTAACCAATACAAATGCGAAGTGATCCACACATCCTTAAACTAAATGCAAATGCAACAGTCATTAGATTATTAGTAAATTTTTAGTTAGCCAAACAACACTGGAGAATTTAAACTCCGGACAATAGGGATTTCTAGGGGAACCTGAGTAACGATCACAATGCTCAAAGGGTTGATATAAGTAGTTCGGATACTCATATTCCCTAGATAATTTTATCTAAAACGAAAAAGTAATCTCATATAAGGTTCTCAGTCGTTTCTCGACTTTACTTAACTCAATCCATAATACCTAATTCAAATGTTCCCATAAACATTGAATTAAATCATATTATATCATTTCAAGAATAAGCAAGTGTTATATCGATATCGAATACTCTATCAATTACACACTGAACCACTTATGAAAGTCATTTCAAAATGACAAGGGTGGTTTAAGCGGCTAAAACTATCATGCCCCCAATCTGAGCAAGGTACCGCTCTCCGAACTAGATTCAACGATATAAAAGACACTCATACAAGCAATTATTAAATTTTCTTAATTTAAAGTAATTTTAAAGAATGTTTATCCTAAACAAAGAGTCAAACAAGTTGCTACGTACCTGAAATAGCTCGGGAACTAATAGGGTTAACCAAGCGATGATCTATCACTGTACAAAAAAATATTGAATTTCTCACTTAGCTCATGCACTAATCAACTAATTTTAAACATAACTAATCAAAGAAATTCAAATATTTTATTACAAAGTCATAACATAGTATTTAAACATCATATGATATCATACAATACTCAACAGATATTCAATTGATCATATATTAAGCTTTGGAAATTATTAGAGGAAGTTTTTGAAAATAAAAATTGCAGGGGACACGCCGGCCATCAATGCCAGCGGCGTTGATTCGGTGCACTCTGCACTAAAATTTAACGCTTGCCATCGTTGATAGCGCTCAATAATACGCCGACAGCATTATAGTCTACGCCGACAGCTTTGAGCCAGTGTAGACTGCAATTTCAATTTTCCAAAATTTCCGAGAGTTCGACGGAGTTGGTCTACGCCCATGGATACCCCCAACACCGGCAGTGTTTTCGTGTACATCGACAGTGTTGGACACTACGCCGGCGGCCTATTGCCAGCGTAGACCCCCGTAACAAAATCACACGATTTTTACGAATTCCCCTATTTTCTTTGCAAAATTTACACATTTCAAAAATCCTCCAAACTCATTCTAGGCTTCCCAAAACTTATTATATGTTCTTAACACCATTCAACAAACACTAACTCTTCTTCAATCCATCAATCATTTAACTATAACATCACAGAAAATTTGTACTTCAATTCCATATGCCCCTTACACTACTCAAACCTTTTGCCATCCTAACACAATCATCTCCACACTTCCAAATTCATACAAAACATATTATAAACTCCTCTAGTAATATAATACTATTAAAACCACCATCAATGTATAAAAATCATCCTATTACCATTAGCATTTAAACCCTATTCTAATAAAAGCTTAATTTAAATACACATAAGGCAAGAGGAATACACTTACCATATGGACTTGAAGCCTTGGTTTAAGAATTTTGTTGCAAGCTTTTGAGAGTTTAAGTTGTAGAAAATGAAGAGTTTAATTGTACATGGACATAGGAGAGCTTTTGAGAGAATAGAAATGGGGTTTTGAAGCTTTTTTGGGGAGTGTTATGTTGGTCTGAAATTTTTGGACGAATTTTGCACTTTCAAAAGTTGATATTTATTCATTTGTTGACTTTAGTGGCTGCCCTAATTAAGTCCTTTAATTGGCTTGGATTTGGCTAATTAATGAAGCTTGCTTTTTAGTTAATTAAAGGTGGTCTTGGGCTTACTTTATAACTAAAATTTCTGCTATAAGTTGATTTAATTACATGCATAATCTAACTTGTTCTAATCATGTTTCTTACATTCTAATACACAAAAAAATTTGTGAACTCAAGATTTAACCATTCTAAGATATTTAATTATTTTTAAAACAACAACTCAACTCATTTTTCATGCATCAACATAATTCACATTTCAAAATCATATATAATTTCAGTAATATTTATAAAATATAAATTGGGAAATTCATAGCTATTTTAACAACAATAATAACAACAACATCAACAATACTCCACATCACATCTTCATCAACTCCTGTAAAAAGAAAAAAACACACAAGAATGAGTCGAAGCCCAGTACATAATAACATAATCATACACGGAGTGGCATGTGAGCTTAACTAAATACAATGCATCAAAAACAGATTATTATCTTTTTTTTAAAGTAAACAAACAGCACGGAAGCATTCAAACTCCAGACAATAGGGAATCTGGTGGTCCTGAGTAACGCGTTGGACGCTCAAAAGCTTGATATAAGCGGTCCAGATACTTATATCTTCTAGATGATATATCCGAAAACGAGAAAATAGTCTCATTCAGGGTTCACAGCTGTTACACGACTTCACTTATCTTAGTCCATAATATCACCTAATCCAACGTTCCCATAAACATTTAAACTAAATCATGTTACTTTATTCCAAGCTTGAGCAAACATTACCCCGATATCATTTGCCCCATCAGCTATCCACCGTACCCTCAATGGAAGTCATATCTCAATGACAAGGGGTCTAAGCGCCTAACTACCTTACCCCCAATCTGAGCAACGTGTTGCTCCCCGAACCGGATACCGAACTGCTATCTCAAGTCAGAAACGGATTTAAACGGCGGAATAGACAACCAATTCAAACAATTATTAGGCCGAGTTTAAGTTCTTAGTCAATTTAAGATGTTTATCCTAACAATCACCACGCAAGTTAATACGTATCTTTAGATGACTCCTACAACTCAAAAGAGTCAGAAGATAAGCTAGAAGAATACATAAATCAGATTCAAACATCTATTTCAAGAAATCAAATTCCTATAAGAACTTAAGCTATAACTCATTTATCTACTTATATCAACTTTTATTAAAATCCTATTTGAGCAAACACTAAATTGAAATCCCATTATGGCTGCGAAGATCGTCCCACCAAAATATGGACAGTTTTCTTTTGTCTGTCAAAGTATTTCCTTTTCTCTTTGTTTATAGTGTTTGATTACAAAAGCATCAACAAAGAATTCATATACCAAAAAAATTCATTTTCCCAAGTAAACACACATTTGAAACAATATATTCACCATGTTAATCTAAGGTTATCATATCTCATTAACTTAAATCAATTATTAATCATTAACTCCTTTTAACTAAATCCTAGCCAATTTTATTAGAGTTACTTATTTAAGTCATTTACTAAGTCAAGTTAATCAAATTTAAACAATCTAATTCATTTTATCTTAGTGAAGTTTATTAAGCCAAGTTGGACTTAGATTAATTACTAATTCATTATGTATCTAAGATTCAGGTTACTTAATCCTGAGTTGGCTTAAACCTAGCCAAATTCATCAAAGTTAAACAATCTAATCTATTTTAGTTCATTTAAGTTCATTTAGTCAAGTTGAACCTAGAATTATCAACTAAGTTCATTTTATAACTAACTTCCATTTTTCATCGAATTATTGGTTAAATCTATAAATCCACTTAATTCATGCTTAATTATATCAATCAATTAACATAACACATCAAATATCACTTATCTATCTCATTTTAGCTCAAAAAGATCCATTTCCTAAGCAAAAATGCATTTAACAAGCAAAACATAAGTTTTTGACTTAGTTTGAAAAACACAATAGCTGGAAAGAACTAAAATTTAAGCATAGAAACTTAAAACATAAAAGTTGTATATCTCTTTTTAAGCTTTCCAAATCATTTTAAATTACCTCAATCGAGTTCGTATGAAAAAGTTATGATTAAATTACAAAATAGTGTCGCGCTAGAAAATTTTGACCCAAGGAAATCACCCCCTTCATTGTGGTTGTGATATGGCTTGTTTCATTTGAAAATTCTTGTTCCGAGAAGATCACGACCCATATCACACCCGTGATGAACAGGGATCCCCTACGTATTTCCTTGTCTTTTTACCCAACTTTTAACAACTTAATCCACTATGCATCAACCACAACTACTTGTTACAAATATAAACATGAATAAAATTGTTTCCTACACACTTCTATGCAAATATCTTTATCATATTCCTCTAAAACATTTCATCAAACACTTGGTCTACACAAATCTACATATATCTAAGTTTTCAACAAACATGCTCATCTATCATATATTTACCACTTTCATCACAAGTTTTACATATTACTAGTCCTAATAAAACATTTGCAAGGAAAATCAACAACTAAAACAAAGATTACAAGAAAACTTATCTTTTTGGACAAAACTCACTTCTTGATTCTTCCTCTTCTACTACTCCTTATTGGTTGTTAAAGGTACTTCTTGCTTTATTCCTACTCCAACCTTGTTTTCCATCTTTGATTTCCTTTATAAACTTGTTGAATTTGAGATTTATGGCTTGAATTTGGAGAAATGGAGAAATGGAAAGAGATACGATGGAAAAGGAAGAAGGAAGAGAGAGAAAAGGGCAACCAATGGAAAAGGAAAGGAAAAGAAAATGTAAATATATATAGGAAAAATTAACAGATATTTTAAAGTAAAGGTATTAGGTTTAGAACTTTCATATCAATATTTTTAGTTCTAGAAGTATTTATGAAATAATCCGAAGATCAAAGGGTTAGAAATAAAGAACTTAAGATAGGGAATTGTTTTAAAAGATTAGGTTATATCGAATTGATATTTAATTTGAGCTTAGACTCAAATATGATATTTTTAAGAAAGCAGGTTATTCCAAAATTTATGGGGATTAAGAATTTGGGATGTTGGGCTAAAGTTTAGGGATTTAGAGATCGACTAAACATTTCAACAACATGTTTGGGGTTTTAAGAATCGAAATCTCAAATTTCAACTTATCTTTAATTAATAAGTTATTTTTCATTAAATTATCTAATCATAATTCATATATTTATTTCACTTGCATTATTTTAACATATCTAAACTAATTTCTAACTTAGGTGAAGCTTTGGGATATTTCACAATTCGTAATCGAACCAAACCAAATCGAAAAATATGTTTTTTTTTATAATTTGGTTTTAAAATTTTTTAACGAAACCAATTCGTAAATTTATGGTTTGGTTTTAGGGTCGAAATAGCCATAATTTCCTAATTCATGTTTTATAAATGTGTTAATTCAATTATGCATGATTTTGAAATATGATGAATGTGATTTATTATGATATATATGTTTATGTTGATGTGTTAAAATACCTACATGTTTTAAAACAACTAAATATTGAGTTTATAAATTTATGAGTGTAAGTTAAGAGTGTGATAAACTAGCTTAAAAACAAGTAAACATACTAAAAATATATATATATATATATATTTCTTCTACATAATAGAATTTCTTTAGACATTAACCAAGTCCAAAAACACACATTTAATGTCCAAAGTAAGCCCATTTAAAGCCTTAAATAAGCACCCTAAAAATCAACTAAGATGATAAATATCATCTCATAAAATGTAATTTTCGTCCAAAAATTTCAGATATAAAAAACACTAACTCCAAAACCTCATTTTCTCTTCTCCAAAAGCCCTCCCATGGATATGTACTACTAACCCCTTGAAGTTCTACAAAGAAAACATTAAAAGCTTGCAACAAGACCACAAAATCAAGACACAAAGCTCTTAAGGTGTGTGTGTTCATTTGTTTTAAGCATATTTAAAGTCGTGCTTTTTATTAGGATAGGGTTTGTATGCTAAATTTCTATGTCTTGTTGGTAGTTGGAGTAGTATTTTCATGCTAAAAAAGCTTGTAGTATGTGTTAGATATGTAACTTGAAGTGTTTGTATAATTGAAGTGTATGATAATGATGTTGTGAAGTAGAAACAAAATTTAAGCATTGATACTTTTAAAATTGGTAAAAACTTAAAACATAAAAGTTGTATATCTCTTTTTAAACTTTCTAACGCAACTTGAATCACCTCAGTCGAAGATTGGATGAAAAAGTTACGGTTAAAATACGATTAGGCTGCAATATAAGGGAAGGCTACACGACCCGCGAAACAGGAGATAGGTCCCTTTTAATGGTATAGTCATTTGTCCTAGGTAAATTTAAAATGTTCTAGGTCCTTACACATGTCTTAGGTCGCTTTTAGATTTCTATCATTCGTCCTAGGTCACTATAAAATGTTCTGGGTCCTTAACACAAGCCTTAGGTACCTTTTAATGTTCTAGGTCATTTGTTCCTTGGTCACTTATAAATGTTCTAGGTTATTATACATGTCCTAAGTCCATGTTTATGTTCCAGGTCATTTGTCCTAGGTCAATTTAAAATGTTTTAGGGAATGTTATGCCCTAGGTTGCTTTTATATTTCTAGGTAATTTGTCCTAGGTCACTTTAAAATGTTCTAGGAACTTAACAAGTCCTAGGTCCATTTCAATATTCTAGGTAATTTATTTCTAAGTAACTTATAAATGTTCTAGGTCCTTACACATGCCATAGTTTCCTTTTAATGTTCTAGGTCAATTGTTCTAGGTCACTTTAAAATGTTCTAGGTCCTTACACATGTCCTAAGCTACTTTAAATGTTCTAAGTCTTTATCCTACGCACTTGTCTTAGGTCCCTTTTAATGTTTTAGGTCATTTGTCCTAGGTAACTTTTAAATGTTCTAGGTCATTACACATGTCCCAGGTCCCTTTATGTTATAGTCATTTTCCTAGGTAAATTTAAAATGTTCTAGGTCCTTACACAGTCCTAGGTCACTTTTAGATTTCTAGGTCATCGTCCTAGGTCACTATAAAATGTTCTAGGTCCTTAACACAAGTCCGAGGTACCTTTTAATGTTCTAGGTCATTTGTCCTAGGTAACTTTTAAATATTCTAGGTCATTACACCTATCTTAGGTCCCTTTTAATGTTATATGTCATTGGTCCTAGGTAAATTTAAAATGTTCTAGGTCCTTAACAAAAGTCCTAGGTACCTTTAATGCTCTAGGTCATTTGTTCCTAGGTCACTTATAAATGTTGTAGGTCTTACACATGTCTTAAGTCTCTTTTAATGTTATGGGTAATTTTCCTAGGTAAATTTAAAATGTATAGGTCTTTACACATGTCCTGGGTCGCTTTTAGATTTCTAGATTATTCGTCCTAAGTCACTATAAAATATTCTAGGTCCTTAACACAAGTCCTAAGTACATTTTAATGTTCTACGTCATTTGTTCCTTGGTCACTTATAAATGTTCTAGGTCATCATACATGACCTAGGTCCTTGTTTGAGTTCTAATCATTTGTCCTAGGTCAAGTTAAAATGTTCTAGGGCATGTCATGTCCTAGGTCGCTTTTTATATTTCTAGGTCATTTGTCCTAGGTCTCTTCAAAATGATCTAGGAACTTAACAAGTCATAGGTCCTTTTTAATATTCTAGGTAATTTGTTAATAGGTAACTTATAAATGTTAGGTCCTTACACATGACATAGTTTCCTTTTAATGTTCTAGGTCAATTGTCTTGGGTCACTTTAAAATGTAGTCCACTTTTAAATGTTCTAAGTCCTTCTCCTCCGCACTTGTCCTAGGTCCCTTTTAATGTTTAGGTCATTTGTCTTAGGTAATTTTAAATATTCTAGGTCCTTATACATGTCTTAGGTCCCTTTTAGTGTTCTAGGTCATTTGTCAGAGGTCACTTTTAGTGTTCTAGGTTATTTGTCCTAGGTCACTTTAAAATGTTCTAGGTCCTTACACATGTCTTAAGTCCTTTTAGTGTTCTAGGTTCTTTTAATATGTTCTAGTCATCGGATTTGCTCTAGGTGTATGATGACCTGGAACATATGAAGTAACCTAGGACTAGCAGAAATTAAAGACCTCGGTACATTTTAAATGGGTGCTTGTGTCCTAGGATAATACATTTGTCTATGCTAAGAGAGGAAATTCCAGGTCATCATCCGCCTATCACAAATGTGAATACCTATATCATATTAAAAGAACCTGAGACATTCCTTCACCTAGCACAAAACAAAGAACTTGGTACACTTGCTCTAGGTCCTAGGCCAAATGTAACGGGTTATTTATTTTTTGCCATGTGAAGGAATGTCCTAGGATTTTTTAATATGTTTTAAGTATTTGCATTTACTCCAGACGCAAGATGACCTGGAATTCCCTCTCTTACCACGAACATATGTATTATCCTGGGACGTTGTAACTGGGTAACGTGAACTAGAACATATGCGAATACCCAAGACAAATAGTAGTAGCACACGTTCTGTAACGGCCTAAAAATTTAATTCGATTAATTAAATAACTTAAGGTGCTACCGCACGTATATACTTTAAAGTATTACACGCTAAGGCTTTTCTTTAAAAGATTTTGTTTATCTTGAACATTCTACTCATTTTTAGGTTATGAAATCATTCAGTTAGATTCTGGCAACAACTGGATTTAGCAGCGGAAAACAATTTATTAAAATCATTTATAAAACTATACTCCCTACAGAGTAGACCAATTTCTAAGAAACAAAACTTCAGAAAAACACATTATATTCTACTCTTAAGGTTAGATTATCATTTACAAAAATATGGCATTAACTAGCCCTTAAAAGAATTACAAATTTATAAATAAATCCAATCTTCACTAAATAAATCAAAATAAAAGAAAATATAGACATTCAACACCCTAGCCACTTCTCATTCTCACGGGTCTTCTCGATCGCCCCAAAAACCCGAAACAAACATCATCATCAACCACAACATCAACATCAACCATAACAACTCAACAACATCCCATCCTTACCATCTTCATCAACAATAATACCTATAAAAAGAACAAAAACAACAAGAATGAGCTAAAGCTCAGTACACAGTAACAAATCACACATGGAGTGACACGCGAGTTTAACTAAATGCAATGCATCAACAACATATTATTATCTTTTCTTTGAAGTATACAAACAGCACGTGAGTATTTAAACTCTGGACAATAGGGGTAATTGTGGTCTTGAGTAATGACCTCGATGCTCAGGGGTTAATATAAGCAGCTTAGATATTTATATCTCTTAGATGATATATCCGATAAAAAAAATAACTTCATCTATGGTTGACAGCCGTTCACGACTTTACTTATCTTAGTCTATAACTTCACCTAGTCCAACTGTTCCCATAAACATTTGAACTAAACGATGCCAATTCATTTTAAGCGTAAGCAAACGTTACACCAATACTGTCTTCCTCATCAGTTACCCACCGTACCACTTAAGAAAGTCTTATTAAAGACAGGGGTGGCCTAAGCGCCTAATCTACTGTGCCCCCAATCTGAGTAAGGTACTGCTCTCCGAGCCGGATACCGATCTGCCATATCGGGCCGGATATGGATTTAAACAACAGAATAGACAACCAATTCAAACAATTATTAGGCGAAGTTTAATTTCTTAGTCCATTTAAGATGTCTATCCTAACAATCACCACGCAAATTACTGTGTACCTTAATTACGAAATCCAAACAGAGTCTCAGAAGGTAGGGCAGAAGCTATCTCAGAAGATATATCTCATATCTACCACTGGTTCAAGAAAGAACTCTTATAAGAACCTAAACTATTTAACCACTTATAAGAACTTAAACTAACATCCACTTCATCAAACTCACATAGGAACTTAAGTTATTATCCATTCATCTCAAACTCATTTTATTAAACCCTATTTGATCAGATACTAAATTGAAACCCCACTATGGGTGCGAAGATCGCCCCCAAAATACGGACAGTTGTCCTTTGTCTGTCAAAGTATTTTCTTTTCTCTTCTTATAGTGTTTTATTACAAAAGCATCAACAAAGAATTCATATACAAAAACATTCATTTTTCCAAGTAAACACACATTTGAAACAATATATCACCATATTAATCTAAGGTTATCATATCTCATTAACTTAAACCAATTATTAACCATTAACTCATCCTTTTAACTAAATCCTAGCCAATTTTATTAGAGTTACTTATTTAAGTCATTTACTAAGTCAAGTTAATCAAACTTAAACAATCTAATTCATTTTAGCTTAGTGAAGTTCATTAAGCCAAGTTGGACTTAGATTAATTATTAATTCATTATATATCCAAGATTCAGGTTACTTAATCCCAGTTGGCTTAAACCTAGCCAAATTGATTAAAGTTAAACAATCTAATCCATTTTAATTCATTCAAGTTCATTTAGTCAAGTTGACTAGGTTTGTTAACTAAGTTCATTTTATAACTAACTTCTAGATTTAATCTAATTTTGTTAAATTTATAAATCTACTTAACTCATGTTTAATTACATCAATTAACTACATAACACATCAAATATCACTTATTTATCTCATTTTAACTTAAAAAGATTCATTTACACTTAACAACAAACATTTAGAAAGCAAACACAAGTTTAACTTTGTAGGAAAATATATCAGTTGAAAAGAAGTAAAATTTAAGCATTGATACTTTTTATTTTTCAAAAACTTAAAACATGAAAGTTGTAGATCTCTTTTTAATATTTCCAACGCAATTTGAATCACCTAAATCCGAGTTCAGATGAAAAAGTTATGATTAAATTACAAAACATCATTGCAGTAGGGAAAGTACCCGAGGCTAACCAGACCTAGGTCACGACCGTGATTCTTGGAAAGCTATTATAAAATGACTTATTGGCTATGAATCATGCCCGTAATTGTTGAGTTTCAAAATTTTGTGACCAACCCGAGGCTAACAAAGCATGGATCACGGCCGTGATTGATGGAAAGTTTGTGAAAAATCACTTCTGAGTCAAAAATCACGCCCGTAATTACCTAAAGTTGTCTAACCAAAGCCTATCAAGGCCTCAATCATGCCAGTGATTCATCAAATTTTACAAAACCGAGCCTAGCAAGGCCTTAATCACGCCCGTGATTGATGGTTTCCCCTGAGTTATGAATTTTCTTGTTTTTCAAACTTTATTTTATCAAACTTTTACACATTCTACTTTTATCAAAACCTCATAAAAGCTATATACAACTCACATCAAGTCTAAACAACACTTCTACACTCATCAACAACATCAAAGAACTCCAACTACTTCAATAAATTCTAACCCCACTATTCATCATCTTCTTCCTCAAACCCAACTTCCATCAGTATTAATCTAACATTTACATATGTAAACAGCACTTTGAACCCATTTCTAACATCTATATATCAATTTTAATCTTGTAAATAAAAATTAAAGCAAATATAATTCAAGATAGAAAACTTATCTTTTGAGACACATGCAAAAATGAACTTCTTTTCACACTTCTAGCTTGATTCCTATTTCCTGTCTTCTTCCTTACTTTAATTTCTCTTATTGATATTGTATGGGATTTGAGATTGAGAGGGAGAGATCAAAGGAAAGAGAAAGGAAGAAAGAAAAAAGAAAGAAAGGAATGAAAGGAGATAAAGGAGAGAGAAAGAATAAAAAGGAGAAGATAAAATCAAAATTAAGATATTTTAAAAATAAGGTATAGATTTAGAACTATCATATTAATATCTATAGTTCTAGAAGTATTTAAAAGATAATTTTAGAACCGATAAGTCAAAAATTAAAAACTCTAGATGAGAACTTAATTTAGAAATTTATTTTAGATAAAATAATATTTAATTTGAGTTCAGGTTTAAGAACTGATATTTTTGTTCAAGCAAATAAATTCAAATTTTGTGGGGATTTAGGGATTAGTATTTAAGCTAAAAATCAAGAGTTTATGAATCCTCTAAACATTTTAAATAACATGTTTAGACATTTTAGGAATTAAAATATCAAATTTCAACTTATTCAATTACTAACCTTATTTTGTCAACTTGTCTAATTATTCTATAATTCCTTTAATCTATTTAAAATCATTTTCCATTCTAGATGGATGTTTAGGGTGTTTCACGTTCGAAATCTACCAAGTTCCTTATTATGTTTTAGGCGAAGGAATTTCCTTTCCTAGGTTTTTTTTAATATGTTATAGGTCATCGGATTTACTCTAGGTGTATAGGATAATACATATGTTCGAGGTAAGAGAGAAAATTCCAAGTCATTGTCCACCAAGAACATATTAAAAGAACCTGGGACATTCCTTCACCTAGAACAAAAGAAAGAACCTGGTACACTTACTCTAGGTTCTAGGCCAAATGTAAGGGTTATTTATTTTTTTCTATGTAAAGAAATGTCCCAAAATCTTTTAATATGTTCTAGTTATTTGCATTTACTCTAGGTGCAAGATGATTGGAATTCCCTCTCCTACCTTGAACATATGTATTATCCTGGGACCTTGTACTTGGGTAACATGAACTAGAACATATGCGAATACCCAGTACAAACAGAAGCAACACACATTCGAAATCTACTGGGTTCCTTATTCTATTCTAGGAGAAGGAATTTCCTTTCTTAGGTTCTTTTAATATGTTCTAAGTCATCGGATTTGCTCTAGGTGTAGGATGACCTAGGACATATGAAGTAACCTATGACCTAGCAGAAATTAAAGACCCCGGTACATTTCGAACGTGTGCTTAGCTCCTAGGATAATACATATGTTAAAGGTAGGAGAGGGCATTCCAAGTCATCGTCAACCAATAACAAATGCGAATATCTATAACATATTAAAAGAAATTGGGACATTCTTTCACCTAACACAAAATAAAGAACTCGGTACCATAGGTTCTAAGCTGAGTGTACCAAGTTATTCATTTTTTGCTATGTGAAGGAATGTCCCAAGTTTTTTTAATATGCTCTAGGTATTCGCATTTGCTCCAGGTGTAAGATGACTTTGTAAACCCCCGAAGTTTTAGATTCAGATTAAAGCTTAAACCCTAATTAGAAATCAACCAGATTTCTAAAGTCAACAAATCCCTAGTTCACTATAACCGCTTAAGTCCGGCATTCCCGTTTAAGAAACCCTAAGAGAGTAAGAAAGAGTTTAGTGAGTAGAATGGTTCGTAATTATCCAAGGAAGCTTAAAAAGATCAGTTTAGTAAAACCGCGACTCGTTTTAAACCCGATTGGACACAATTCTTGAAAAGTGTGTCCTGCAGCTCGGAATAGTAAAAATATTCTGAATATACCGTTACACACATAAAAATATAAGATTTTCAAAAATATCAATTTCATAATTTTTCGGTAGCTAAAAATATCAGATATTGCATTTATACGCGTATTTTCTTATTACCGGTATTTAATTGTCATGTCTACTTTACATTACACTATTTACTACTATTCTACACTATTTATCTATCTCTACTTTTTCTTACAACCTACTCTTACAACCCATACACCTATTTTTTACACATATTCATTTCCAATACAACTTCACATCTTTCATATCTTACTTTTAATTAATCAAAAGACAAAAAAATAATTTTTCTCTTCCCCATTACACCAAAATTTTGCCGGTCCCTCCCTCTTCTCTTCCAAATTGTTTTAATTTTTATTTATTTAATTAACACAAATTATCTCCCACATTTTCCTATAAATACCCCATCATACTTCCACTTCTTTCACACTTCTCTTTTACTAAAGTTACTATACCAAAATCTCTCCAAGAATTTCCTCTCAAGAAGCTCTTCCAAGATTAGTTCTTTTAGGTAAAATTTCTTCAAGAATTTCATATGTTCATCTACTTAGTATGAGCTTAGTGTGTGTTTTCTAAAACCATGAAGGATTAAGAAAGCAACAATAGGTTCATACTTTGTTTTTGTTCATAATCTACTTTCCTTATGTTGTTTTTATGTTCATAACTATCTAATATATCTATATAGCTATATATATTATTTAGAGCATATAAGCTCATTGTTTTGCAATTTATTTACTTTCCTTGCAATTTATTTACTTCCATGCAATTTATTTACTTCATGTTATTTTTAAGAGTAGTCTTTCTAGTCTTATACTTGTCCTCACCAAGTCAAAACATTTTCTTTTTCTTTTGGGACTAGTCTTTTCTTAGTCCCGGGATACCTTGAAAAAGCTAAGGTTCCAATACTTGATTTATTTTCTTATTAGCTTATTCTTTCAAGTTATTATGTTTCTTTATGTTTTCATAACTTGATGATTCATATTCATGCATGAACATAATGGTTTTGTCTCAACAAAATAAATGAAGAAATGTTTTCTTAAAATAAAGATTCTTTTCTAGAAATAAAAGTAGGAAGTTAATGTTTTTCTAAAAACTAAAAAGTCATCTTTAACAAACTTAGAGGAGTTCATAAGGAATTTTATAAACATACATAACACTAAAAGGACTTTTTAAGTAAACAAAGATTTTACAACAACTTCATTTTTTTCAAATGATAGAAAAATCCTTTCATTAAATAAAATGATCTCAAGAAATCAAGAAATTATTTCTCTAAATGTAAAAGTGGTATTACTTTCAAAAAATGTTGGAAGCTAAGTGTAGGAAACAAAAATCATTCTTTAGGAATTTGAAGAAATTACGAAAGGAAAATTTAGGAAAGGAAAAGAGATACTCATTATAAACAAATTAAGATGATTTCAAAGCAAAATGAATATTCCAAAAGTTCTCAAATTTCATAATCTTTAAAGACTTTACTTTTTCATAAATTGAGACAACTTCATTTACTTCATACATTTGTTATGAGTCAATAAATATATGAATATACTTTCCAAAGGATTTACAAGCTATTATATTACCTATCTCTTCAAATGAGCTTTGGATAAAAGAAGGAAAACAAGTTTACAAAAATTCGTGGTGAATCTGTCCGCCACTTTTTCGGAACCCAAACGACTTATTTTGATGAAAATAAGTTTAGAAATAGATGGATCTTTTCGAATAGATAGAAAACGGTATATTATATGCGAAATTCCGAGTTAAAATAAGCAAGTTAGAACCATTTTAAGTTGGAATTTCTTCTTATACGATTTTACCGCGATATTAAGAAAAGTTAGAATCTTCAAGAACAGAAACTCCATGAAAGACTCATTTTGGGTATTTCATCTTGTTTAGGTGGAGAAGGACCCGAGATCACTTTTCCAGAGGATTACTTCGATTAGGATCTACCGACATGGAGTGAGTTAATTCTTGACTTAAATTACATTTCCTTGTTTTGTGCTTGTAAGCAATAGCACTAGCAATTAGGAATAAGATAAAATGAATAATTGTTGTGCGACTTGGAATTATAATTGATTGAATATAAGTTAAGAATATCGAAAGAAGGTTTGATAAATAAATTGTGATTCTTGTATCGATATGATGAAAATTGTGATGATCGCCTTTAACTTGAACTAAACATTATTTGGTTAAACATATGTTGAAATTGATTCATGCATATCATAATTGTGAGTCACATTCTTTTCACTATTATTCTTCATGTGGGAAAACGAGGAAATGGTAATGGTGGCTGACAGAAGCCGGAAAGTCTACATGGGCTAGTAGGAGCCAGAAAGTCTACAGGGCAAGCAGGAGCAGGTAAATCTGCAAATATTGATGGTCGTATGGGCCTGTAACCTCCCAACCCTTATCATGGAGGGCGTAAAATCCATGCTACGCTTGATTTAAGGTTAATCATGTGTATTTTATTTGTTCATTTGATTGGTGCATTCTCATATGCTTGATTAAACACTTGCTTGCTATATGGAAATGTCTAATAGATGGAATTATTTCACTAAGCTAGTTTTGCTTATACCCTTATAGCTTTTTATTATAGTACGATTACCTTTGGTTGGCCCTAAGGAGCCCCGTATGCCAGGTACGAGTTTAAGCTACTAGGAGTTTTTGGGAGAAGCTTTATGTATTTAAGTTTTGAACATAGGCTTCTAGGAAAATCACTATAGTAGGCTTATGTTATAGTTGTTATTATTTTTGAAGACCATTAAAGTGGGAGAATGCCCCTAAGATGATGTAAGGATATTATTATGAAAATCTTATATTTATTTTTATAAGTTCTTACTTGCTTTTATTATCTACTTAAATGTAATATCCTTGCGAGTCTCCTACTATCTTGGAAGCATGCCTTGCATGTGATATCGAAGCTCTTGCATGACTAAGTTTGTCATTCATTAGCTTTAATATTATATGCGGTGGACTGCCACATTTAAGGTACCCTCTGGGGCGTGACAGACTTGGAATTCCCTCTCCTACCATGAACATATGTATTATCCTGGGACCTCATACCTGGGTAACGTGAACTATAACACATGCGAATACCTAGGACAAATAGTAGTAGCACAAGTTTGAAATCTATCAGGTTCTTATTCTATTTTAGGAGAAGGAATTTCTGTTTCTAAGTTCTTTTAATATGTTCTAGGTCATCGAATTTGCTTTAGGTGTATGATGATGTAGGACATATGAAGTAATCTATGACTTAGCAGAAATTAAGGACCCCAATACATTTCGAACATGTGCTTTGTCCCAAGATAATACATATGTTCGAGGTAGGAGAGGGAATTCCAGGTCATCATCCGCCAAGAACAAATCTGAATACCTATAACATATTAAAAGAAGCTGGGACATTGCTTCACTTAGCACAAAATAAAGAACCTGGTACACATGTTCTATATTGTAGGCTATATGTAACAGGTTATTTATTTTTTGCTATGTGAAGAAATGTCCCAGGATCTTTTAATATGTTCTAGGTATTCTCATTTGCTCCAGGCACAAGATGACCTGGAATTCCCTCTCTTACCTCGAATATATGTATTATATTAGGACCTTGTACCTGGGTAACGTGAACTAGAACATATGTGAATACCCAGGACAAATAGTAGTAGCAGGCATATGAAATGTGTCAGGTTCCTTATTCTATTCTAGGCGAGGGAATTTCCTTTCCTATGTTCTTTTAATATGTTTTAGGTCATCGGATTTGCTTTAGGTGTATGATGACCTGGGACATATGAAGTAGCTTAGTACCTAGCAGAAATTAAAGACCCCGGTACATTTCGAACAAATGCTTGGGTCCTAAGATAATATATATGTCCATGGTAAGAGAGGAAATTCTAGGTCATCGTCCACTTAGAACAAATGTGAATACCTATAACATATTAAAAGAACCTGGGACATTCCTTAACCTAGCACAAAATAAAGAACTTGGTATACTTGTTTTAGGTTCTAAGCTAAATGTAACGGGTTATTTATTTTTTGCTATGTGAAGGAATGTCCTAAGATCTTTTAATATGATCTAGTTATTCAATTTGCTCCAGGTGCAAGATGATGAATTCCCTCTCCTACCGAATATATGTAGTATCCTGGGACCTTGTACCTGGGTAACGTGAACTAGAACATATGTGATACCCAGGATAAATAGCAGTAGCACACGTTCGAAATGTAACAGGCTCCTTATTTTCTAGGCAATGGAATTTCCTAGTCTCTTTTATTATCTTCTCGGTACTCATATTTGTTATAGGTCTTGGGACATATATGTTGACCGAGACATTCTGAAACCTATAACATAGGAAGACGTGATACCTAGAATAAATGGAAAAACCGGGACATCCACAATGACCAAGAAGATGTGGCAACCTAGATTTTTCAAAAGGATCGGGACATTCTGCAACCAAGAAGATAGGATGACTTGATACCTCGAATAAATGGACCAGCCTCCAACATTAACGAGGAACAAGAACAAATGGCAACCTATAACTTTTGAAAGCACATGGACATTATGTCGACTTGGTCATTCTGAAACTTATAGCATAGGAAGACCTATACCTTCGAATAAATGGACCAACCTAGAACATTCACGATGTCCTAGAACATGTGGCAACCAAGAACTTTTCAAAGGACCTAGGACATTCTGAAACCTATAAAATTGTAACCTAAAGCTGCAACATTTGCGAGGACCTATAACTTTTGTAAGGACCTGGGATAATATGTCGACCGAGGACATTCTAGAAACTATAACGTTAGAAGACCTAATGTAGAACAAATGGACAAACCTGAACATTTACGAGGACCTAGAACATGCGGCAACCTAGAACTTTCTAAATGACCCCATATAATTTATCAATCTGGGACATGCTTGAAACTAGAATGTAAGAAGGCCTGATACCTAGAATAAATGGACAAACCCGAAACATTGAGGAGGACCTAGAACATCCTTGATTTAGAACAAAATACAATACCAAATACTAATACATTTTACTTGTAACTTATGACCTAGTACAGTTAAGATGACTAGAAAAAACTGATGACCTTTAGAGCTAGCACTTATAAGTCCTAGGTCATCTGTTCCAGGTCCTTTTATATGTTCGAGGTCATGAGTTCTAGTTACAATGTATTTTGTCCTAGGTCATACGTTCTAAGTTCTTTATGAATACAAATGTATTGATACTAGGTAGTGTATTTTATTATAGGTCATCAGTTCTAGTTAAAATGTATTCTTGCTAATTCATGTGTATGAAACGTGCGATGAATACTTTACGAACTTGCAGTGAAAGCATTGGCTCCCATCATCGGCAAAAGGAAAAAAATATTACTTTTTTTAAATTACGGAAATGCCACTGGAAAGAAAATATTCCCAATTGTAGGCAACTTGACCTCGTCTCTTGAAGAGACGAGGTCATTAGTGTCTGATCTCATCTTTAGAAGAGACGAAGTCAATGTCCTGTAGAAACTCCGTCTCTTCAAGAGACGGGGTTTATTTTAAATAATGACCTCGTCTCTCCAAGAAACGAGGTCAGGCCTAGTAAGAACTCGTCTCTCCAAGAGATGAGGTCAGGTCTACCATCACACAATGTAAGGACTCGGCCCACTCCACCCATAGAATAAGCGAGCCAAATCCCCCGACCACATATAATACCATTTCAATAAACTTTTCATTAGTCTTTAATTAAGGTTAAACTTGAATATGCCTATCATAAGCAATAATCAATCAAATTATTGTGTACTTGGATCGGATTGAGAAGAAAAGGGAATCTCTAACTGAGTATCTATCTCTGTTTCACACAAATCAACTATATCAACATAACTATCCTAAGCCAAGCTTATACTCACTAGTTTAAAAACTTAAGAAGTTATTGAATCTCATTTAAAAACAATCCAAAGTCATCACATGACATATATATATATATATATATATCATATAACATCATAAAGGTAAATCCTTAATAAAAAATCATATATCATGTATTGAAAAATGTTGGAAGAAGGTTAGAAAAACTGAAATTTGCAAGCCCACGTTGGCAATTTACACCGACAGTGTAAGACTTAATGCCGGTGGTGTAGGGATTCTATGCTAACGGCGTTGAAGCCATCGTTAAAAAAATGCATTTGTATAAAATTTTGATCATTACGCTGGAAGTGCATCGACTGTGTAGACTTCAATGCCGGCAGTGTTGGGGTCTAAGCCAGTGGCGTTCAGGCTACCTTTCGAATGATTAGTAGCTAAATTTTTTAAGCCGGCAGGTACGCCGACAGTGTTCAAGGCGGCATACACTGCAATTTAGATTGCAAAATTCCTCTGTTTTTCAAACACGAAATTTTCTTACATTTAACTCCTCCAACGCCTTTCAAAGCATAATATAACCTTCCTAATACATGGTATAAGAATCCTATATCATCAAACACATACAAACTCCCTTCTGGCATCATTGAAACACAATACTCCTCCTCAACCATTAAAACACACTTAACACTATGATTTCATTCTCTTTACATTCACTACTTCAACATGAATCCACTCTTCACTACAACTCAACAATACCAATTTCTCATCACACTACAACTCGACACCATCATTGTTCTTCCATAAATAAGTCCTATGCTATCTCAATAGCACAATATAACAATACACATATATATTCAATATGCATTATATTTGATAGAAAATTCATGGATTATAAGAGAAATAAAGCACCTTAAACATCATATAAATTTATCTTAATGTATATATGATGGTTAGGGATGGTTTCTTGGTGTGTTGGGTGCAAGAAACCTTGGTTTGAGTGTTGGAAAATATTGCCTTGAAAGAGTTACAAATTTCTTCCTCTTGGTTTTGTTTTGGAGGTCCAAAGTGTAAAAATAAGGCTCGATATTCTCCAATTATCATTGACTTTGGGGCAGATTTTCTAAGGGGCTTTGGGCCTTAATTAGGCTTTGATTTTGGGCTTAATTTGGGTTAAATAATGCCAAAAATCTACTAGGTTTATGGACTCAAGTTTTGGTTTAAAACAAGCTTAATCCATCATATATTATTCACTACAAAATCAATTAGCATTAACATAATAATTGCTAACATGAATAAACTATCAACCTAAATATATTTACCATATATTATTATCTAGTTATTACTTCATAACATATACAATTATTTCAAACACCACAATTCATACTAACACATTCATACATATAACAATCAAATTTACATTCATTAAGTATGAATTTAAACTCTGGTCATTTCACATAAATTCGTTGAAAATCATAAATGACCCCCTAATTACATATTAATTGTTATAACCTGTCAAAATCATACAAAATGAGCCATATAATCATTCATTAGCCAGAATCCACCATGGCTAAACAACTTGCAGACTTCATAACCCAACCACAAAAGTATTCCTAAACCTAATCCATTAAAAAACTTAGTGCCAAATTCAATTCGTTCTATCAAAGCATAATTATAAAACCATTTACAACAAACATAAAAAAACTCAGAATATGACAAAATGGAATGAATAATGTGTTAAGTTATGTTAACTACAAACACCAATGAGAGAAAAAAAGAATCTATATACAAGAATCATAAAAGATAAAAATCTATACAACAGCTACTGTTGGGTGCCCTGCACCCCCATCTTTGCCTGACAAAAGTCTGAAAGAATGATGTATGCTAGTGGATATCCGGATGAGGAAGCTCCATGGTCGAATCTACCTGAGTGAGTGTGGCATCTCCATCTCCACCACTAGTACCATAAGGAAGAAACGAGACTGGGTTTGGCTCTACCTAGGTGAGTCCCTCCTTCATATCACGTGGCGGTGATGGTCACCTCTTCTGTGGAGCGAGGGGTGTGGAACTTGGTATATGCTATGTCTACCATGGGGGTCTCATGTAGATGAGTATATGATGAAGATGATGGACCAAGCTCGGAATAAAGAAAATGTGGAAGGCTTGGCTCATCAGACAAGTGCTCATGCGAGGGCGAAGGCTCGTCTCTGATATATACACCTCGGGCTCGCCCTCGTTCCTGACTCGGACCCTGTCCTCGCCCATGCCTCTCTTTAGCTGGTCGCCGTCTCTGTACAGGCCTTGGCTGTGGGTCTTCAGGTTCTGGTACTGGTATTGGTGCTGGTCCTGGTGCTGCCGGTGGATCATTCAAATTAAGTCCCATAAACTCATCCACTACACGAATGACATCTCATGTAGTGGATGAAGTATCCTCTGGTGGCATGTCCAAGACTCTATAGATGAAATCTGCCTGCAAGCGAGAGGGGACAAGTAGATCACTTAATAACAAAAGTGGTTTAAATCCATCTATATTTTATGTAGTTAGTGAACTTACCATATACCATATAATGACCCTTGTACGACTGATCCAACTAGGGATGCAACCGAGGCGGGTCATTATTAGGGTACCCGCCCCCCCGAACTGTTAAAAACCTTATAGGATCGTGGGACAGGTTTGGAAAATTACATGCTGACCTTATAAGGTTTTGGGTCGGGTTTGGGTCATTAAAAAAAAAAAAACTCGATGGGTAATTCGAACCCGTCATATTATAAACAATTTAAAAATTTGAGTTTGAAATTTTAAAAAGCAAAACTCTACTAATTTTTGTCTTTAAGAATAGTTGTTAATAGTTTTAACTTTATTTGTCTTTTTTTTTTCTAATTTTTAATTTTATCTCTTAAAAAAATATTTTTACAATATTATTAATTTTTATTGTTTTAACAAATAAAATAGCTAGTTCTATGAGCTCGTGAATTGGCGAGTATGCCGTGACTAGTCTACCTCGGTTTAGACCATATTGAAATCTAGCTGTCGGCCTACCATCTAATATTTTTGTTGGAAGATGCAATTGAATTTAACTAAGAGTTGAAAAGGAAAAAAAAAGAAATGAAGCAGGTCTCGGGCAAGGGGGGCGGGTTAAGGTCAAAACTCTATATAGGCGGGTTTGAGTATTGAATAGAAAGCTCTTTAGTGTCCTGGGTCGGGTTTGGGATACCCTATTAGGAAGCACGTCGAGTTCGGGTCTTATGTGACCTGTCTCAAACTCGCCCCGGTTGCACCCCTAGATCTAACGCCTAGTGATTGCATAGTACCAGTAAAAAATAATCTAGGTAGTAGTACTCAACAATGTGAAAGCAAACCAAGGGGACTCGTGCAAGCCATATGTGACTTCTCGCCCAGCGGTACAAAGGAAGGGAATCCATAATAATGGCATATGGGGACCAAACAACCTATAGAAGAAAGAAAAGCTTAGTATACACAAGTAAGTAAATACAACATAACTATATACATGTTAACACATTAAATATACGAACCGATACTTGGCTAGGGAGTTTTCTATCGAAACACCCCTATACTTGAATATCAAATGTGTGGGAGAGCGAGTGACATCGAAAGTAGCACCCTAATAATTGACTAATGGGCGATTCGTGGTAATTGATGTGATCTATCGTTGCAGCGGAGTGATGTGTGGGAAGTGCTCCCATGCCCAGATCTAGAGGACTACTAGGGGTCCTGTAATGTCACTAGTCTCTACATGAGAAGCCATGCATAGCTGCCTGTATAGCTATGCCAAGCAAGCTGCTCCCTATGCGAATTGCCCTGCTCTCTTTAAGTCATCGAGCAGCTGGAGGTACATAAGGTGAACCATATTCAACGATTTGTTTGTAACAATCAAGCCCCTTAGTAACACTAGAATATATTCTCCAGCGTATCGCCGGAGAGTGATGTCATTTGCATGATCATGTAGCTCTCTAAAGTGTGTGTCTAACCATGACATCTTTAACTGGCCACCATCCATGTCCACATCGGCCTGTGGTCTAACTCCTAGTAACTAGTGGCATAACTTTGGCCAATTAATCCGAGATGTGCCTGTAACTGCATGGCCATTGATGGACAGGCCAGTGAGTGTAGCAATGTCTTGTAACGTCACAGTCCACTCTCCCATTGGCATGTGAAACGTGTGTCTCTGGACGTCGTCTCTCTATCAGAGTTGTAGTAAGGTACTAATCCAACTGCACAAACGGTATATGAGCAGCACCAACGAAACTAACATGGACAGAAGTGGAACAAGTCTCTCATCTAGGTCTATAGGCATGCCATATGAGCTTTGCCTCTCTACAACGATAATGTAACACCATAGGCTCCTGCATTTGAAAACAAATCCATGACTTAATATGTGTGTAGATGATATAGTTAATTGGATGAGGAAATAATCTTACCTGTCCTTCCCATGCCAACTTCGATCTATGAACAGGTTGCCTTGTAAGTATGGAATCATCGAATGGTCTCGGATCCATTTGTAATGAAGAAAGTAGGTAATAGTATTAGTAGAAGCATATATAAGAAAAAAAAGTAAGAATACATGAAGTGTAGGACATAAATGTGGCAAAAGAAATGACACGAACCAAACAAATACCACTACGACTAGACTGACCCTTAAGGGTCCTATTAGCTGCTCGCATCATCACTTATCTATCACACTCATCTAATATTTAAGCATATTTACTAATGCTACTATATTCACCCCAATCTTCTAATAGTATATTATCAATGTGTATGATGTGTATGATGTATATGGTATATGATTTCATGATTTGGTTCCTAATTTCAAAAACTAAACACTATAATCATAATTACATCATAATTTCATCAATTATACGGAGAAAACTAAAACACCCAGAAAGAAAAAGAGAAAAAATGGAGAAAAAATTGAAAAAAAAATGTAACAATACGAACAAAAAAAAAAAGAAAGACAAAGCAACACGCCAAGCTCATTTCACAAACCAATACCACAATGCAGTAATACTAACAATAAATATATGATTTCAACACCCAATGCAACGTCATAAATAACGGAAATTCATATGAAAATTAAAAACCAAATTACTTATTGATTTCGAGATTTTTCGTATAAAATTCTTCACTTCCACACAATCTTTTCACTTCTTCAACACCTAACAATCAATCCAACTCCAAATGATGCCCCAACTTTGTGTCTATCACAATTGGAAAATTAGGGGTTAGGGTTTTGGTTTGGGAATTGGGGAAATTTAAGAGTGCTTTTTAGAGCTCGAAATGAAGAAGAAGAAGTCTATCGTAAATTTAGACCTCGACAGCCTTATCTGTTGAAGAGACGATGTTGTCTACTAATGATCTCGTTTTTTGGAGAGACGAGATCATTACTTAAGTTGAACCTTCTTTACTGGAGAGATGAGATTTATGTGAAAGATTAACCTCATCTTTTCTAGAAACGATATCAAATTACCAAAAACTAGGAATATTTTTTTTCCAATGAGATTTCTGTAAATTTTTAATAAAAATATTAATATTTTTTTCCATTTCCCTCCCATCATCCCATAATTGTTTAGTATGCCCATGTATTTTAATGCCCAGACCCAAAACATTCTACCCGCAACATAATTGTTTATTTTCCCTCCCATCATCCCATAATTGTTTAGTATGCCCAGACCCAAAACATTCTACCCGCACCATAATTGTTTAGTACGCACACATAAAAGTTCGAGGTTTTTGTAGAGAAAATCGAGTCTGGTTGATCATTTGGGAGATGAAGCCATGCCACCGGCCATAAGTGCAAGAGATATTTGCAAATTTTGGATTATTTAGCAATTATTTGAGTTTTATTGAGTTGAGAGTTATTTGTTTTTATTCTTGAAAATTAAATTATTTTCATTTCATTTTCCCATTTACCGTTTCACTATATCCATTCCATCTATTTGCTCGAATTGCCAAACACGCTGCAAAATCCTTGCTTGCCAATAAAGAAAACTCAACAAACTATAAGCAAGAAAACCGGCATTCAGTTATGATCATCTTTTACAAGGAACTGGATGCAGACTCCCCATGCATGATGTAGACATTTTATGTATCCACTTCATTTCATCGTAATTTAATGATGAAGATGGAGAAATTTTGCGGACTCGTTAACCTTGTGCTTGCAATGTGGGCCCTTTCGCGTCGTTGTTGGGAGAGTCATCGACGTGTTTAACGGTTTATAAGAAGGCGGTGCTCCGGCGGTTTTCAATCTCCAAAATGCCCTCGCTGGAAGCTCTCTAATTCACGCGCCACCTCTCCGACCTGTCAAGTCGCCGTTCTCCAGGGACGCAGGAAACTACCAAGAGGATTGCACTTTCTGTGCCCTAGATGTTCGAATCCCTTTTCCCGGTGAGATTTTTCAAAAAAAAAAAAAAAATCATTTGGATTTCGGTTGCTTAAATGAAGATTTATGATTGAAATTTTAGTCGTAGCAATGAAAAAGCAAATATAAGAAGCTTTGTGAAGTGCATACCATGGAGTTTGAAGTCAATGGCTCGGGTTATTTCTGTGGAATGTATTAAAAGTGGGAGTTTATGTGATAAAGATTTGATGCTTCCCCTGTCTATTGGTTAATTAGCAAGTGGAGTGTTAAGTTTGTGATAAATTCTCTGGGTTTAGAGAAAGAAGAATGGTTAGTCAGACTGGCTGTGCTCGAATTCTTGTTTGTGTTAACCTTACTTTGTGCGAATGGTAATCTTTAACTTTCTTTGGCATCCAAGTTCCATTGTTAAATCATTTTGCATGATAATATGTAGATGTGGCATTAGTAGGGTTGCTATTCATACTTAAGTTTTTTTAAATGACCTGATGGAATAATTGTTTTAAATATGACATGCTTAGGGCTGATATCAATGAATGTTTGGTATAGTGACTATCTAGTACTTATTAAGAAAGTAAGGAGACCGCCTTGCAGAAGCACTACCTTTTTGCAAGATTGTACTTTCTCGATTGAATTTGGAGCAGGCTGTACCTTTTCTGATGTTTCGTGAAATTGAGGTTTAGGATTTGAGGGTATCAGTTGGTTTAAGTTTTATGCTGATTGCCTGTCTGATATGCATGGCACATGCTGGAGCAGGTAAACTTGGGCGTAAGGAGATGAAGGTTGGAATTGTAGCCGTTTTTGATGGTCATAATGGAATGGAAGCTAGTGAGATGGCTTCGAAGCTTCTTTTTGAATATTTGATGTTGCATTTATATTTTCTGCTGGATTCAGTGTTTTTGAATACTTTGGTAAAGTCCAAGGGAATGCTGGATAATAGGGAGTGCAGGATGTGTTCCAAGTGCTGAACTGGGATGAAAATTTCAATCATCACGAGCTGGATCCAGAAAGGTGTCTCCTTAACTCATTCAGACCTGAACGACTTGGAGGTTTTTTTTTTTTAATTTTTTTCCTTTTGATGCTCTAAGCTTCCCTTCGTCTTGGATAGTAAAAGAAAAAACATGTCTGGGATATAATCAGTGTATTTGTTTTTCCGTAATAAGCATCAGATCATAAGCTGTCAGAAGCAGGTAATTTAGAGCCTTTGGTCCTAAAAAGCGTCTCCTTAATTTATTCATTATCACATTGCTCAAAAGAAAATGCTTGTGATGATAGAATGTTAAGGTAATTTGTAACACTGAGGTCTGAAATGAATTAGTATTTGTTGAGCGTATACAGGAGGAAGAGACGAAATGGAGTCTTTTCACCTTAAAAGACTCTTAAGGACCTGAAGCTGGCTTATTTGAATGGCTTGACACATTATTCTGTTCAATAACTAACAAGAGATCATCATCCTTAGAGGGACGATGAAAGAATTCGAGTGGAGACGGCAGGTGGATATGTACTTGAGTGGGGAGGCATTCATCGATTCAATGGTCAACTAGCTGTTTCTCGAGCTATTGGGCATGTAAACTTCAAAAGGTAAGGTTTGAATTTGCTCTTTTACGTAACTTCTTTAACTTCATTGAGTATATCTAAGTTGAGGAGGCTGATGGATTTCCTTTGATATCTAAGTAATTCCCTTGGTTGGCAGCTCGGGTGTAATATCAACTCCAGAGATTACAGATTGGCAGTCATTAACTCTCAATGATAGTTACCTAGCCATTGCATCTGATGGTGTATTTGGAAAAATGACCCCTTAAGATGTTTGTGATGTATTGTGGGAAGTACGTGCTCATGGTACCGGATGCCAATTGTCCCCTTTGTGCTTGTACTTCTTAGCTGATTGCATAGCGAACACTGCATTGAAAATGGGCAGTATGGATAATGTAGCAGTTATTGCAGTACCTCTTCTCTTTCAAAATTTGCAAGAGGAAGGGGGCATTGGATGGGAAAACAAAGTTCATGAAACTTTGGGCAAAGAAAAACACTTTTTTAAGCATTCAGGTTTATCTCTCCAACTGTAAATTATTGTTTTACACATACTGCATGGTCTGTTAAAGTGCTACATCTTGCTAATAGCTTGAGTGCTTCTTTTTTCCCATCTACCTTCTTTGTTAAGAAAAATATTTGCTGCTCTGGAAGATAAGATTATGTTCATTGATTTCTGGAGTTTAGAGCTGCATTGAAGAGAAAATATAAATGTTGGAGCATCCTGATGTAAAAACTTAGATTACCCTTTTGCCAGTTAAAAAATAATTGGATCCCAAAATCATGTTTATTTGAATGGTTGTGTATATATAAAAAGTTCATAGGACCCTAAAGATCTACAAAAATGAAAAAAACTAGAAGATAGGAACGATATTTGGGGGGGATGAGGCCGAATCTAACTAATTGGATAAATGATATATTAAAGAACTTTAACACTAAAATACCAATACATTTCCTCAAGTTAAGGAGTTGACATCAAAGATTCCTATCTTGTGCAGATTTCATCCCAGTCTTCTTGTCAGAGATTTAGTGAAGATCTCTACCTCTTAGTCTTGAGTAAGGATGTACAGATTCAAGCCTCCTCCTTCCAACTTTGTTTTGATAAAATTATTATCTATTCATATATGTTTCATCCTATCATGTTGGATTGGATTCTTTACTATGATTAATGCTGACTTGCTATCATAGTAAACATAGGTAGCGTTGGTTGAAGACAATCATATGCAATTCTCTAAGAAGCCTCTACAGCCTTGCTATGACAGTAAACATGGGTAGTCTTAGTGGAAGCCATATGCAATCCTCTCATGAGCCTCGACAGGGAGATGATTTCATAGATTCCCTGTGCCATAGCATATTCAGTTTTGGTATTATTTCAAACCCCAACAGTTTGCTTCTTATTTCTTATGTCACCAAATGACCTCATCTTCTAGTGCAGTATCTTGATGTAGACTTGCAATGAGAACTTCTCGTCAATTTGCATCAACAAAACCCTTAATTCTATGATTACCCTTTCTTTTGAATAACACACCTCTTATAGATGACTCTTTCAAGTAACTTCGGACGTGCTTCACGGTGTCCAAATGACATGAATTGCATAAGATAGGTTTGGTCTGGTTAGCAAGAGGTAAATCAGTATTTCTGATACCGTCCTCTGTTAATTGCCCTTTAGATTCAGAATTTTCTCCTCCTGACATCTTTAATTTGGAGGAACTAATGCGTTTTAATGGCTTACACCTTAGCTTACTGGTCTCTTCCAACAAATTAAGGATGTATTTTCGTTGAGAAATATAAATTTTACACCTGATTTTCTCTATTTTCTCCCTAGAAAGTACTTTTAACTTTTTAAACGTTTGATTTCCTGTAAATCGTCCTTGTAATTATAATGTCATCAACAAAATAATCAATATAGACTTTTTTCCCTCACCATCCACATTTACAAAATGAGTTTAATTTGCTTGTCCTTTTGTGTATCCAAGCTCATTCATAGTTGTATGATGCCCTTGGTGATTGCAACAATCCATATAGGGTCTTTCTTAGCTTGTGTACCTTTCCGCTTTCCTTTTTTGAGTTTAACCTTAGTGGTAGCTTCATGTAAATTTCTTCTTTGATTTACAATTAAGAAAAGGATCTTTTACATCTAATGGGTTAAGTGACCACTTAAGATTAGCTGCAAGTGATAGAAGGTTTCATTGAGTTAAGTTTGGCCATTAGATCAAATGTCTCGTTGTAATTTATTCTATATGTTTGAGTGTGATGTCCCTCTATATTGTTATGTAATTTTTTTTTTTTTAGTTTGATCTTTCTATTATCGGTTTTTGTTATTGTTTTTAGGAATAATATCACGAATGATATCTGAACTTTGACAAAATATGCAATAAGGTACCTGAATTTTGAAATTGATTAATTTAATACTTTAACTTTGAAATTGATTAATTTAGTACATGAAAAATTTTTTCGTGCATGATAATTGTCTTTCTTAAGTTCGTTCAGGCATAGTTATTCAAAATCGCGATGTTACCCATATGATTTTATGAATTTATGATTTTAAGATGGCCCATCGAGTTAACTCGTGCGTAGAATCGTTTTTTGATAGAATCTTATAATTTCAACCGAGTTTACATGTAAATTTGGTAGTATCTTACGATTTTAACCGAATTTGACGATTCTATCTATTGAGTCAAATAAGCTAAAATATAAAAAATATAAACTATGTTTACAAGCTCATCAACTATTAGGAATTAGGATGATTTATCTTTCTTGTTGTCGTTTCTATTTGGTTTTCACACTCTCTCTCAATCTTTTCCTTCCTTCCTTTCTCCCTTGAAAACTCCTGTCTTACCTTTATAGAATTCATTCAAGTCAAGTTATAGCTGTAAAGTTTACAAAAAAACTTATTTATTTCATTTATATAATTAAACATTTAATAAGTTGAAAATTTTGATTTTCCTTTAATATATCACTTATTTCAAACAAAACAATAGAAAATAAATTAATTTTGACTCTATTCGCTCTTTTTTATATACGTCATATCATGGATTAAGAGTTATTATGAAAACAAGTACTTAATTTCCTTTTTTTTTTTTTTTTTTTTGACATCTATTATGTGTTCTAAGTTTTCTACATCTTCTATAAGCATTTCTATAATTTTTCAAAACTATTTTGCAAAGGTTGTAGAAACTTACGTTTTTACGTTTCGATTTTACAGTCCGATTCTACGAACTCTCTAGCGATTCTACATAGAATCGCGTGTTTAACAATCTTGCTTTCATATAATAAATTGATTAACTTCAAAATTTTTCAAGTACTAAATTGTACTTCACATTGAACAACCATTTACTTCCTACCACATTTTATCCCATGTGTGACTTTCATATAGTGCTTTCATCTCATCTATGTTTGTCTCTTTCCACCCAGGAATGCTAGGAGCCTCATGAATACGTCTTAGTTTTCTCTGTATCAATTTTAGTTATAAAAGCCTTGTACCTATCAATGCAAGTTTAATGTGATTATTGTAGTTGTGATAAGTTGGCATATGTTGTGTATTGTGAAATAGGATATTTCACAAGTTCTTATCCTTTTGCAATGAACTGGTTAATTCATCACACAAGTCAGTCTTTCCTCATTGTCGATGCTTTTGCTGCCTTCAACTATAGCAGCAACACCCTTTCCCTTGTTATTATGCCCAAGTAGGCTTAGCTTTGGTGGTGTGTAGTGTTGGGGGGAATGGTTGGCTATGTTGAGGTGGCCTAGGTGTATAATGTTAGAAGCTACTGGATGATGGGCCAACTTTGTTTGAGATTGAGTGTGAGAGCTTGGAGGGGAGTTAAACTTAAATGGTGGCTCTGATGACTAAAATTAGCTCAGGAACTATGGAAGACATGGATACAATAGGTAGGGAGAATGATGGTTCCAGTAGGTTTTTGTCCACTCATGTTTTTTCCATTGGAAAGGAGTCATAAGAGTTCTATTTCCAAATATTCCGTCAGTAGCGGCATACACTCTCTTTGTGGAACGGTGGTAGCATCTATAGGCCTTTTAGTCGACAAGAACCCTGAGAATATGCATTTGGTGGCTTGTGCATCCAGCATACTTTGGTACAGTTGAGGATTGTGAACAGAAGTAACACACTCGAAGACCTTAGGTGGTGTAGAATTAACAAACAAATACGTGAAAATGACTGCTGTAGGACACTTAAAGGAGCTTGGAGTTTTAGTGGTTTAGAAGGAGCTTGGTTAATTAGTTGCATCATCCAGATATGAATGTGGTACTCAGTTAGATATGATCAGAAAGCATGCCACTTCTAATACAGGATGATTCTTCTTTTGACCACCTCATTTTGTTGGGGTGTAAATGTATAAGAACTTTGGCATATTATCCCTTGCTTACTTAGATGGGAAGTGGACTCAGATGAAAAATTCTGTCCCATCATCATAAGTGAATTGATGCTTGGAAAACCTTGGCAACGAGTGTGTGTGCATAACATGTAGCAGGTTTATGTTTGTTTATCTTGTGCTTACTAGCTTTAGGTGTTAGTTATTTGTGTCTTATGTTCTTGTATAAATGACAATCATATGCTAGTGCGATTAGATTAGGGGAGCTGGATTGCAGTTATTCTATGTGTCAAAAGAGGATAAAATTAGGATGAAGAGCAGTGGGAAATGAAAAATGAGTTTTTTTTTTTTTTTTTTGGGCCCTCTCATAAAATAGATTTTTTAAATTTAAAGTTATCTCTGAATTGGAGGCCTAGTGAAGAGATTATTGGGTTCTTTCTCATTAAGCCAAACTTGTAATCTTTCAAAGTGAGAAATCTCATTAGGAAGAGCGTTAAACATTATTTAGAATCTGATTTTAGTCTTTCTAGGCCAGTCACTAGGAGCTATATAAGATTCTGTAACAGAATAAAAATCCTTAATATTTAAAAGAATTAAAAAAGAAAAAAGAAACAACAATGAAAAAAAAAAAGTGATAATATGATCTATATTTAGATTTGATGACAAATCAAAGCCTGGAAGTTTATCTGCATCAGTGATTCATGTGATCTGACTCTCATACGCTAATGTTTTCTGTATCTGGTAACATTGCTGGCTTGTCAGCAAAAGGAGCTTCTTCAGAAGTTACTCAGTTGGAGAATCCCCATCCATTTATAACTGAGTTTGAAAGGCTAATGGTGAGTCCAAGATAAGCTCTGTTTTTGTTATCAATTTTTCTGTTGAATACAGGCAACTTTATTCTGTCTGCTTCTCGTATTTACAATTTCTGCACCTGGCATAGAATGAAGATTTTGAAGACCTTTCTACAATAAAATGCACCACTAAGTGTACAATATGTCTTTGACATATGTTAATCATAATGCAAGTTTTTCAAAACCCAACACATTATGGTATATATTAGGTGATATAAGTTTTTCAAGACCAATCGATCAATTAGAAAACTCATTGTTAAAAATAGGATCGTGTTTATGATCTCGTTATAAGGCGAATTAGGATAAATCTTCTTTCAAAAATGCTTGCCCTTGCTCACTTTTCAACCAAGCTTCTTTTTTGGAAGTATGTTAGAGATGTTTAGAAAGAGCCCTACATTTCATAAAATTGATGATGAGTAGGGCTACTTAAAGCATCCACTCCCGCAGGATCTCTACGAGGTCCTTAAAGTGCCATATAATTATTTTATGGATCTCTTTTTTCAAAGAACCTTACTATTTATTCATAAGGTTCTTTGCATAAGATTCTTCACGTCCTTTTAGATTTTTATAGGTCCCATATACTTATACATGATATATTAATAATAAAAAAAAAAAATATAAAAGACTTACTTTTGAGGTCCTTGCAAAGGGCCTAAAAAGATTAAAAGACCTCTCTCATTGTCGAGAACCTAAAAAGTGAGGTCCTCAGCATAGGAGCCCATGTCAAGCACTCCCAATAGGCTTTTCTGCGAGAGTACTAGATCTCATTAAAAAAAAAAAAAAACATATTTTTTTTTGTGGAAAATTCTGGACTGTCCCCCATTACTTGGCAGGAACACACATAAATGCTGCATAGGGGTAGTTTATGTGACTGTTAGACTTAGCCATTCCTACACATGATCTCCATTAGGGTTGCAAATCAGCGAGTTTTTAAAGGTTTGAGCTGACTCATTAAAAATTATTGAGGTTAGCCGAGTTTTTATTGAGTCTGAAATTGAGGCTCAAGTTTGGCTCGTTTAGTTAGACGAGTATTAGTTCGAGCTGGAGCTGAGCGAGTTTTTTATCGTGCTTATTGAGCTTTTATCGAGCTTCGAATTTAAGTTTGAACTCGTCGTTTAGATGGCCTGTTTTTCTTTCTCAAATCTAAAATATAATATATGTGTTACTATAAATATATACATTATTATTAAATAGAATTTAGTTTTTATCGTTTTAATTAGTAATTATATAAATATATCATATAAAAAAAATTCACAAATTTGCTAATGAGTTTAATAATGATTCTATTAATGAACTTAATTGTGAGTCTATTCATGAATTGGCTTGCAAACCTAAATCAAAGTTGGAGCTCGGCTCGTTTAGATAAACGAGCTTTACTTAAGGCTTGAGCTTGGCTCATTTACTAATCGAGCTCGAGCCGAGCTCGAGTACGGATTGTTTGTAGTCCTAATCTCCACTACCCCATAATATTAGCCATCTCATCTCTATTGCCATACAACTGACTCTTAGCTCCTGAGAGCATATATTACATTTTGTTGAGCCAACCATACACTCTATGCTATATGTTTTCCATTCGTTTGCAACTCATAAGTGCACTTACCAACAGCACCTGCATGAGCACCGACAGCACATGCATAACCATGCAGGTTGCACAAATACAAACAAACACAACAAAGTGCAATCAGTTAACAAAATATAATAAGCAACAGTAGCTGCACGTGCACATACTCCTCTAAAGTAGAAGAGATACTCTTAACTGATGGTGTAGGATACCTATGACTGGACTTACTCAACTAACAACATTACTCACACATGTTCAAAAAATATAATTGGTTTCTTAACACTTACATCATATTTGCAAGTTTAACTTTTAGATGGCTAGTTTATGGAGTTAAACTTAACAATACTTTTGTGTTAGCATCAGATGAATATTTGTTGCTGGGATTGTTGCTACCGCTCATTGTAGAATGATGAAAATATTGCATCTGGACCTCTAGCACCTATTCTTGCTAGTTGAGACGGTGGGGGAGCATCGTGGACCTACGAACATTGTACATGGTTAGTGAATGATGCGTCGAGAGTTGTCTGGCACAACCACTTCAAACTTAAGCTAGTAGTAGGTTCGAGAGAATGTGTGAATAACTGGATTGAATTTAGTAAAATCTAATGCTCTTAGGGTGAGGGTCTATTTATAGCTTTTGGTCATACCACAATTGGGGTCATAGAAACTTGTTTCTCGTAAGCCTGAGCCTATATAGGGAGGTAGATGACCTAAGTACTGAAGTGGTAGTCCTTACATGAAGTAGAGGTAGCCGAGCTTGTATTGTTCCCCTGAGGAAATAGAAGTCGAAAGTAATGATGTTGACCTTGGAGTATGGAGTCACGATAAGAACAGTGAGAGGTTGAGGTCTTTGTAGGATGGAGGCCTTTTGTGGGGGATCCTGGTCAATGTCCTTTTGGTCAAGGTCCTTGTGGAGCTTCTAAACGGAGGTCCTCGAGAAACTCCTTGGTTGAAATTCTTAAGGAGCTGCTTAGTTGAGGTTCTCGATGAAGTTCCTCATGGGTTCGGTGGCTGCCCATTAGGTCGATGTTGGGTCTGTTGGACTTTAGCCGAGTATTACTTATCAACACCTATGTTTCTATAAAATCTCTGAAGAGTGTCTTGTATGCTAGTCAAGTAGAAGTACCTATCTCCCTGGTTGGGCAATATGTAGAGGATAGGTCCACTATATTCCTATTTAATACTAGGATCGTTTTTCATTCTTATATTAGTTTATTTCTATTTGTCATGAAGGAAAAAGAGAGAATAGAAAGATTTGATTGTGTCGTGTCAGTTAATCTAAGGGCTTGTCTTTCCCAATTAGGAGGCATGGTATGATTTTGCATGTTTTAGGCCTATAACCACAGTTATTGGTTTCAAAGTGCACTTTGGGGAGAATGCTCAATATCTGCACGTTTGATTGGTGGAATGCAGTAAGGTGGGAATAGTATTGCTATTTCAACTGAATAAAATAGAGAAATAATAGTTATTACTGGGTTTCATTGGACTTAAAATGATGTTGGTCCTAAGTTTTGAATGTTTCTAAGAAAACTACAACACCCTTGCCCAAGTCCATGGGTTGACTATATTGCTAAGGTCTTATGAGTAAGTATGGAAATATATTTTGGCTAATGAAAGTATGGGAATATGCAGGAAAAGACAAGGAAAAGTGAATTGCAATTCCTTGCCAGAAATAAGAATTCTGTGAAATGGTTATTCCCAAATTAAGTGCATTTTACAAGAAAGGGATAACAATCCTGTTTCACACCTATTAAGTTAACCAATTATTAGATATATTTTGTTCATATATTCTCTTAATGCTACGTAAGACAGGAAAAATGGATGCTTACAGTTGTTTTGCTTTATGTAGGTGGAGGTCAAACATGGGAGTTTCTGCTGTTTCTATTTGTCAGAACCCCTCAATGAGAATGTGGAGTATACATTGCAGGAGGAGGAAAAAGGCATGTATAGCCTATACATTGCAGGAGGAGGCAAAAGGCATGTATAGCCTCCATCAGGCTCTACCTGGTGGTCTAGATCAAAAACATGGTAAGTGAAGTTTACAACTATAGGGATCACACTGTTTTTTATTTATTAATTTATTTTTCAAAAGATTATGTTTCCAATTACACCATTAAAAGTTTACAGCTATGCTTATCCTGCCTGCGGGTGTGAGTGTTTAGAAAAAGAATGCGAGATCCAATTTCTACCTATACTGCATATATCTGATATTTAATTCTGTCACATTGGATGCACAAGATGATATATTATCTGCTCTTCCTTTTGGCCCTGTTGGTTATCTTGATTTAATAAATTCTTAAGTAATTTGTCTGTTGACATTGCGTTGAACTTGTATTTTGACGAGAATTCATGCTTGTACCGTGGAATAACTATGGACGGTCTGCATAGTCAATGTGCAAATCCTGAAAGCTTCATGACAGTCCTTGGTTTGCTAGTGTCTATTTTGCTCCAGGATTCTGGTTCAAATCATGGAGCATTCGAGCATGCAAGGCCTGATTCTAGGTACATATTGTTTATTCTGTTTAATGATTAGGTAGAAGTTGTGCTCATAGACAAGAAAGATTGTGCCATTCTATCGAATCTCTTTAGGGAACCAGGGGTTGTATCTTGAGTGCGAGTTGTAAATTCTCTCCGTTTTACCGAGCAAAGTGAATTTTGTATTTCAATTTGATGAAGGTTTCTTGATTTTTAGATATGTTCTGAAGAAAAGGTTTGGCCATGGATCATATGGAGAGGTATCACTAGCTCATCATTGGAATTGTTGCAAAGAAAGCAATTTCTCAAACTGGAGTTTGCGAGTGAAGAATACTTCATTTAATGGTACCCGTTCTGGGCCAATTGATGGTAGCTTCTTTACTGCTAATTGTAGTGTTGGTGCTGCCAATATATTTATTTTGAAGCGTATAATGGTAAGTAATTTGGTCTCTACTTTTAAAACTACTGCGGCTGGGTTTTTGGATCTCTTTATTAGTTTCTGTGTGTGGAAAAACATTCTTCTTGTTTGAGTTCATATTTTGTTCAATAGTTGGACGCAGATTAGGACCTATCTATCCTCATGTATTGTAAAAAAAATTTCATAAGAACTGTCATGTTCATCTACTGAGTGTAAGATCTTATGTAGCGGCTCAATTAGTGAGGGCAATGTATGGTTGGACTCGCAACTCCCTTTAGAATCAAAATGTCGTAGGTTTCAGTTTGAACTGCATTTGTTTTCTTTATTTTATTTATTCATTTTTTCATTTTACCATCTCCATTATAGTTTTATGCTGATGTTTTACTTTTATTTGCATTTACCTCTCAATTATCCTTTATTATAAAGATACAGTAGTACTTTTCTCCCATATGGTATGCCATGGTATGTCAAGGACGATATTACATGTATAATGTAGTTTAAAAAAAAAAAAAAAAGATTCCATAAATCCAAATTATAAAAAAAATAAGAATTACAAAAAATTATTGCTGCGATACAATTTTTTTAAAAATTGTATATGTATCGCGTTGGTTGTGCGATACACTTTCAAGTGTATCGCATAACCAACAAGCGATACACTTGTGATTGTATGTGTATCCCTCGTTGGTTATGCGATACAGCCAAAACCTGTATTGCACAACCTATGTGCGATATGCAAGCTTATAAATTTTTTTTTTCTAGGTCGCTATATCTCACTAGAAGATGTGATACAAACATAAATCTTTGTATCTCACTTCAAGATGCGATATAGCAATACTATTTTGGTAATTTTTTTATACAATTTTTATTTGTGTATTTTTTTTTTCCAAAAAAACCCTAGACATGGTTCTACCCTATGTCAAGAGGTATAAATGTCAAAGTTTTTAGGTTTGGAATTAGGTTCAATAGTAATAGAATAGAATAAATTTTATAAATAAAATAAAAGATTGAGAAAAATAATTGGGAACTGAATAAAAAATCATTGAGAGGTATACGGGAATTTAAGGATCACATAGTGGTACAAAAATAATAACTAATCTCCCTAATTACCAGGAGAATAAAAACTAATTGCTATAATATATTTACAGCTCACGTGTATCTACTCTAACCAAATATAGCATACAATTACATAAATTTTGCCAAATTCTCCAACAAAAATCCATGGATGTAAAATGCACTAGTTGTACTTTGAATGTTTTTCAAATTTACACCAATTACTAAATGTCATACTCAATGGAACCTTTGCTTGTATGGAAAAATGTAGTGTAGGACTATTATTTAGTTTCATATAATTTGTGCATGAGAGGGACTATTTATAGATTGTCCTAAAGTGTTTGGTAGTAACAATTACATTATCAAGTGTACCAACTCATAACATCGAAATAGATTTAAAAAAGGAATGAAGACAAATTATAGATCAAAGAAAATATCTCAAATTTTCCTACTGCTAGTCAAGTTTAACTTTATCTATGCTTGTACTTTTAACTAAATGATTATTTACCACATCTTATTTGAAAGACAAAGGTGGTAGTAAGTCTGACAACATTTAGGAACTTCAAACTTTAGGTATAAGTTTTGATAAGTAAAACTTTGGTTGGATATAGTATTTAGTAACTTCAAATTGTGTATATTTGGCAAAACATGCAGTTCAAATACTTGTTTTGACATTATCCCTAAAATCAATAATATCACTATGTATGGACACTCTAACATAAGTTAAAAACTTTTTCTCCCTTTGTTTAGCCATGCGATTTGATTAAGACATTTAGTTTATTTCTTTAAAAGGTTATAAAGATAAATGTCTAGAAAATGTAAAATAATTGTATATTGATGTGATGTTTTCTTTACATATAAGGAGATATATATACATAATTTGTTCCTCACAATTGGTATACCAACCTTTACCTACCATTGCATTCATTACACTGTCTAGTAAATACAATACTAGTAATTACAACATTATCTACAATGTTTTATTCTGTAACCCCTTATCTCAAGCTGGAGTATAGATGTTCTTCATGTCGAGCCCCATTCAAAGCTTTTGTGAAAAGGTCTCTTAACTTGTTCTCCAGTTTTCACATATCTATAGAGATTAAGTTTTGTTATCTTTTACGAATAAAGTGTCAATCAATCTCAATATGCTTAGTTTGTTCGTGAAATACAGGATTAGATGCAATATGAAAAGCTTGATTAACATTACAATTTTTACAACAGAGGAATTTTGACCCTATCCTTAGTCAGAATTTGGTGTATCCACATCACCTTATATGTAGATTGGATCATAGCTCTATATTCTAATTCTGCACTAGTTTGGATACAACTTGCTTCTGCTTCTGCTTCTTATTCTTTCATGAAAATAGATTTCCTTCAAAGTAGATGCAAGCAATGGATTTTTTTCCAAATATATTCTAATTCTGCAGTAGATTTGGATACAACATTCTGCTTCTGCTTCTGCTTATTCTTTCATGAAAATAGATTTCCTTCAAAGTAGATGCAAGCAATGGATTTTTGATCCTCTTTGGAATCAACCTAATCTACATCTGAAAGCGAGAATGACCATGGTTTTTGTATAGAATATTTTGTCTGGGAGTACCTTTCAAATAATACAAGATTTGTTCTAAGACAGTCTATTTATGAATTGTTGAAGACGTGAACTTGCTTACAACTCCACTAGAATATGCAATATCAAAGTGAGTTACTGTGAAGTATTGCAACTACGCATCCAATTTTCTATATCTTTAGGATCCTTAAGTAACTCTCCATTCTTAGTGAGTTGTAGATTAGGTTTATTCGAGTATTGTATTGTTTTACCTCTAACTTTCCGTCTTTGATAAAAGGTCAAATATATGTATTTGTGGATACAAGTAAATACCTTTCTTGTTCCTCATTATTTCAACTCTCAAAAGTATTCAAAGACCCAGATCGTTTGTTCAAAACTAGCTATAAAGAAAATCTTTCAAGGAAGAGATTCCTCATTCATCATTTCTAGTAATAATTTTATATCATCTACATATACAACAAGAAGAATAATACCAAATGAAGAATGTCTATTAAACACAGAATGGTCAAGCTTACTTTTGATCATTCTAAACTTTTCGTTCGTCTGACTAAATTTTTCAAACCAAGCATGGAGACTTTGCTTTAACCCATATAAAGATTTATGAAGGCGACAAACTTGCCCTTTCTCCTCCTAAGCAATAATTCTAGGTGGTGATTTCATATAGACTTCCTCCCGCAAGTCCCCATGTTAAAAAGGCGTTTTTGATATCCAGCTAGTGTAAAGGCCAATAATGAGTAGCTACTATAGAGATGAATGATATTAGATTAGCTAAAGGAGACGAAGCATCTAAATAGACTACACTGGATGTTTAGGCATTAGAACGGTGATAGCAACCCATAATTCCCGTAATAAATGCTATAACTTCATCGAGGCAACCAAAGGGAGGGCAACACAACCTGAAAGTCTAGCCCTTATTGGCAAAATGAGCTTTGAGGCAGGCAACAAATCCATTAGGATTGACTTTAATTACAGATATCCATTTGCATCCAATAGTTTTTTTTCTGCAGGTAAGCTTACCAAATCCCAAGTACCATTGGCATCTGATCAATGTGGTATGCTAGTCATGATAGGATAAGGCTTCATTGAGAGTTTGAGAACATGTATAAATTATCAAGAGAGGCAATAAATGAGTATGAAGGAGATATTAAATGATCATGTGACACGATGAAATAGGATAAGTACATTATTGACCTTTGGAAATAGTAGTCAGAATGTCTAGGTCAATAGGAGATGAATCTGATGTTGAAGAAGAAATTGGTGTCAGCGTTATAATAAGAGGATGTTGGAGTTGTTATACACATGACAAATTGGTGGGGGAGGTGGTGCTGTGGGAGACATGCTCGACGTCAAATAGGTTATATGGTAAACCGATAGCTTGTCATTCTCCCTCTCTTATCTATAGATTTGGGAGAAGCTAGAAAGAAAGGACTAACATCAGCAAACACAATAAATTTGTTAAAACTAGTACAACAGTAACCTAGAAAAACACATTTTAGAGAATTGGGTTCTACCTTGGTGACCTAGCCCAAAACATCTGAAACTAAACATGTACACCAAATATTCGAGGCTCAATTGGAAATAAGATTTTTGTGGCGGTCAATTAAGAAACAAGATGTTTAGACAACTTCTATCTAGAAATGTTATATGATCTTGGAATATATTTCTAGATGTCTATTTTTGTTTTAGCTGCATCATTTTGAGATGGTATATCGACACACGAGTTTAATGAATAATGTCTAGCTTTGTTATATAAGATTTAAATATCTCATACAAGTATTCCTTGGCATCATCATTTCTTAAGGTATGCGAAGAATAATTAAAATGAGTCTTGATTTTAGCACAAAAAGTAGTAACATTGTTAAAATAATTTAGAATGGTGTTTCATTAGATAAAACAAAGTCATTCAAGGGAAGTCACCAACAAAGTAGTAAGATTTAGTTTTGAACATAACTGGACAAAAACCACAAACATCTGAATGAACTAATTTAGAAGGAGAAGCAAAACTCTATAACCACAAAGAACTCGACCACCGCTGATGTTCACAGGACAACACCACAAACAAGCTGCAAAAATAAATCCAGAAATTTCACAAATACTAGGCAGCACAGTTCCACTACAAGATGCAGCAGCATCTTCGGCAAGTAAACACAAAACAGTAGCAACTTAAGCAAAGCAAACTCTGTTGACTGCTAGGCACTTCCTTGGGAAGCCAACTAGAACATTAACCCTAGGAAAATTGCTTTGATATCATGTGAAAGGTTGAGAAAATGCAAATTAAATTGTATTTGATGTGATGTTTTCTAGTACATAGGAGGAGTGATATACATAGACAATGTGTTCATAACGATTGGTTTACCAATCTCTATCTACCACTGAATTAATTACATAGTCTACTAGATGTAATACTAATAAATACAATATTATCTACCATCTTTTATTCTGTAACAAGTTCATTTGGACACCAAACCAATAGACAGTTTAGAGGTGCTGAATGGAACCAGAACTGAACTGTATTGTTTAAAAAAAAAAAACTGTATTGGTGTGGTTGGTGTTTTGGTTTGGTTTGGTGGATGCACCTAAGTTTTATGATAAGACTTTCGTAGAATCATTAGTCCTTGATATTCTCTCCTGCCAAAAAAAGTTGAAGTAGATTCATTTTTGTCAGACACGCCATGGCTGATCAGATTTGTTTATCCTTTTTCACTCTCGAACTTTTTCAAGGAGTATTTCTGCTGTTGTATTATATCATACCAAGATTCTTAGTTTGTACATGTGAAGAAATTTGTGAATGCAGGTGGAGAGAGGTATTGCGTTTACTTGAGTGGTCTTCGGGAGAAGCATTTTGGTGAATTCTTTTTGAACATAACTGCATCATCTAGAGATCCACTTTTTGTCTCCCAACAGTCAAGGAACTTGAGGAACCATGGTAATATGTTTAAAAACAGATTTGCTTGGCGGGGTGCTGATGGTGAAGTTGGGTTGAATCACATTGCAAGATTTGTAGAGTCCTTTGAATCTCGATCCAATGATATTTGGCTTGTATTCCATCATGAAGGGGTTTCTTTATCAAAACTTATATATACTATAGAAGAAGTAGAAGATGTACCTGAAGAAGGGTCTCGACTGGGGAAACAAGCTCAGTTTTTGCATCCGTCTAAATGGTTGCACTGTTGAAGACAACGAAAGCAGGGCAAGAAGAAATGCGCGATCTTGTATGGCAATTGGTATGTCTATAGCACTTCCATTGGTGGAATAATAAATCTCCCTATGACTATTATTCTTTGGTTATTGGCACGTAACCTCTTCACTTATTTTTCTTTGGTGGTAATAATATCTTCAATTATTAGGGAAATGTAGATAGCGTTCGCTTTGAAGGAACACTAATATTAGTTTTCAAAAATTCTTAATTTGTAGACTATGGATTAAGGGAGGAAGGAATCCAAAACATCATTTTGAGCAAAGAAGGAACAGTTGTTATGGCATATAATTGAAGAGTCAAAGCAGAAACTATAAACGGATGCCTGGCTTTGATACTTGCGCGAATGAATCCATTTTAATCCACAAGGTGTTTAATCTTGCTGGTTGAATTGTTATACCTATATTTCTTAGGTTGCCTCCACCAAATATGAAGGAAACCCTCGTCCATGCTTTTTGACCAGTGAGAGTTAGCCACCAAATTTGTTTCTTGACCCTAAGGTCTGAAGGTCAAAACATCTTGGTTAAAATGCCTTTTTATATCAAAGATTAAGTGTAAAATGATAACATAACTTGATTAAGCACTATGATTATTAAATTTGCATGGACTCTCTATGATATTTGCTTTTTTTTTTTTTTTTTTTTGGGGTAAAGTGCTGTAATCATGAAAACCACCTCCTTTAGCTAAATTTTAATATTTTAAAGGTGGTAGTTACATTAATATGGAGTCAAAGAAGAAATATTGGCTTAAGAATATAGAAGATGTAGATTAATAGAATAAGAACGCTAGAGTTGATTGAAACAACTTGGCTCCAATTGGATTGGCTACCTCTTGAAATATGAAATACTTTATAAGATTAATGCTCCGGTTTTGAAGTTTACACTATACAAATAGTCCCAAAAAATGTCAATGCGTTTTCAACCTTTATACTATTCATGTTAATAAATGACTAGGCCTCAGGCGTCAAAGGTGGGCATGGAAGTCATTCCATAATGGTTTAGGTCTGGTTAGAGAAACTTACACCCTTAGTTTTCTTACCACTTTCTTTCAATATGTAGCACTAAGAATTAGGACAAGGAGCTTAATAGAAAAGTAAAATTTCTATCATTAATATTTTTATTAGCAATTAAAATTTCAGCAACAAGAAGAAAAATATCACGAACCCTATAAATAGAGGTATTTCATATTTTTGAGATTTAGGGGGTTGGGGAGGAAAGGAGAGAGATGCTTGGCTGTTAAAATTTGCACAATGGAAAGAAATTGGTGTTATGATTATACTCCCAACACCAGCGCCTGCGCCATCCCACCACCCACACCCCCCGGCCCAAAAAAAAAAAAAAAAAGAAAATTTCCTGATGCTGGTTCACAGTTTTGGATCACAATGTCACCCCTTCTAGAAAGTCTTAGTTTGTTTGTCAGACAAAACCCGTCTTTGCTTGGCAACTTTTAGTTGATGTTTCAAGCTCATGTGTAGAAAATAAAACTCTGATACATATAGATTTCAGAGGAGAGGAAGTTGATATGAAGCTATTTGAAAGATCCACAGTTACGTTAGAGGGTGAAAACCTCATTGTCTTATTTTGCATTTAAAAATTAAAGAAAGCTGAATTTTAACTTCTGCGAATATGTAGATTAGACTAAAGGGGTTCATAGATACATATGGAAGAGCTTCACCTTTGGAGGAAAAAATTGATGAGACCAAAACTACTCCTAGAGATGTTGGAAGAATGGAATTAGGCACATGTTTGAAAATATAGATAATCAGAATTAAAAAGGGCTTTGAAAAAATAGATGAAGAAGTTGGTGTTGTGAACTTGTTGAAATATCAAAATATGCAATTCACACGTATGTACTTGCTTAAACTTTTAGTTCAATTAGTTGTAGATTAAGGTTTACATAGTATTAGAGCGAGAAGGCTTGAGTTCAAATTCTCGTATTTTGATATGATGTCTATTCAATAAATTAGATTAGTTGGTCGTGAATTGAAATTTAACTCAATGGATGCGTGAAAGGAACAATCTGCTAGATTACAAGACAAGGTATGACTGTACAATATCTATTATAGAATCATTGGAAACTAAATTAGCTAGAGTCTTATACATAGACAAGGCAGAGGTTATATAATTTACGATAGCTCCGGTCTCACCATTACTTTCAGGATATGGTGACAGTTAATTATTTTTTCTCAGACATATTAGTAAACTATGCATAAAGCAAGCTGATCACGCATTAGGTTTGGCACTTTTAATGATGGAATTCTTATGAGACTAATATCCATAAGCATTATCTATTTGATAAGATGACTAAAGCACACAAGTTTTTCCATTATGCAGTGAATTTGAAGGTTTAACACCATCAGCTAAATCACTATCACATATCATTAAGCTGATAACTGTAGCCTTAGCTATTCTTTAGACATCAACATGACATAAAAAAATGTGATTTCACTAATAATAATATAATATTACACATTGCTGGTTGAAATTTTGTTTTATTTTCTACTTTGCATATGATGGTGTATCACTTCAATGTGCATTAATTCTTTCATTCATAGTTCGTGTATTCTCTTGTAAAATTTCTGGTTAATGCATTGGACATTTTGTTTTGTTTCTCCCACATTTTGATTATCTATATTTTAGTACACTTTTAAGTGCTATTTTGGAGAGTATTTAATGTTTGCACTTTTTTCATCTCCAATTGCTGGCTTTAAAGTCCTGTCATGACCGCAATATTACTCATAGGGATATTAAGCCTAGTAAGTAGTTTAATGACGACTAAAGTTGTCGCAGTGGTAAAATTAATAGGTTTAGTAAAGTTGTTTGATTGTTATGGATGTAGGCTGGGTCCTTACATAAACATTTCAACAACTCGTTTGGGATTTTAAGAATTGAAATCTCCAATTTCAACTTATCTTTAATTAATAAGTTATTTTTTGTTAAATTATCTAGTCATAATTCATATATCTATTTCACTTGCATTATTTTATTCTATCTAAATCTATTTTCTAACTTAGGTGATGTTTTGGGATATTTCAAAATTTCTAACGCAAACTACACCATTAATTGATGGTTTGGTTTGGGATGTGAAATATCTTAGATTTTCAACAAGACAAATTAAGAAACTAATATTAATTAACATGAAATTATGGATAAATTAAAATCTTAAATTATATTTGACTAGTTAATTACAAGATAGATAATTTAGCTAACCAAATAGATGTTAAATTATGAAGTGTAATTGATAAGACCCTAGTACTCTATTACTGTATTCTTTATGAGGTTAGGTGAAATCTGTATCTCTCTAACCCTAGCCGCTCCTCTTTCTTTCTCTCTCTCTCGTGACTCTCTCTTTCTCTCTTCGTTGTTGCTCTAACCCTAATTGTTTCGTGGTCTGCAGGTACTGGAAGTAAAGGAAAGGTTCACTTGGTTGTTCGAGTCACCAAGAACTCCTTTAGACCTCTGTCTAAATTTGGGAAGTAAAACTTGTGCCATCCCTTTCATTATGTTTATGTATTTATACATTTTGTTATGCCAACTGTCTATTTTGGCATTGTTATTTCCGTGTTGCTGTTGCATGTATGTGTACAAGTAAATCTGTTACAAAAGATTCTGTTACATGATTGATTACATGAACTGATTATACAAAGTTTAGTTATAATCCTTGAGCCACCTTGGTTGCTTTCTGTTCCTTCTTGTTTGGGTCGTATCAGTTGTCTCCCCGTGTTGAAATAACACCTTGTCCTCAAGGTGAAAATTGGGATAAATTTGTTTAAACAAATGAAAATCCTCCCAACTTGTGTCTTCTTGAGGAAGACCCAACCACTGAACTAGAATCTGTTGAACATGTTGACCATGTCGCAAAAGAACTCTGGAATCCAAAATTCGGAGAGGCTCTAAAATAGGGTTATTGTGAAAAACCCTAGGAGGCAACTCCAGACTTGGCAGTACTGAGCCATAGGCTGGCTTAAGACATGAAACATGAAAAATATTATGGATTCGAGAGCCCTCAGGCAGTTGCAAAGCATATGCAACTTGTCCAATACGCTTAGAAATCCTATATGGGCCATAAAACTTTTTTGATAATTTGTGATAATCCCCTGCTAATGAGGCCTGTCTGTATGGTTGAAGCTTAACAAAAACCATGTCACCTTCCACAAAACTGACATCAGTGCGATGTTTATCAGCCTGAGCCTTCATCCTCTGTTGAGCTGATAAGAGATGAGTTTTAAGAAGAGACAAAATCTCATCTCTATTTTTAAGCTCATAATCAATAGCTTCGAGCTTGGAACTGCCTCTCAAATACATAGGAATAGTAGGTGGACTTCTGCCATATACAGCCTCAAATGGTGTAGTTCCTGCACCTTCATGATAGGAAACATTATAGGCAAATTCTGCCCAAGCCAAATAAGAAACCCAATCCTGTGGTCTATCCATAGCATAACTCCTAAGGTACTGCTGCAGTACCCTATTCAAAGCTTCAGTCTGTCCATCCGATTGAGGGTGATAGGCACTACTCATGAAAAGTTTAGTGCCACTTAATCGGAATAATTCTTGCCAAAATTTACTCATAAAAATACTGTCTCTGTCACTGACAATGCTCCTGGGAAAACCATGTAATTTGACGACCAACTGTAAAAACAATTGAGCCACTTTTGTTGCAGTAAAATGAGAGTCAAGTGGACCAACATGACAGTATTTGGAGAGTCTGTCCACTATGACTAGTATGACCGTATAACCCTGAGATTGAGGAAGACCAATAACAAAATCCATTGATAAGTCCTCCCAAATCAATTCGGTAAAGGTAATGGTTGTAACAAGCCAGCTGGACTTTGAGTACTATACTTGGTTTGTTGACAAGTTAAGCAGCCTCGAACAAATAATTCCACATCATGCTTAACCCCAGGCCAAAAAAATTGAGCCAATATTCTCTGATATGTCTTCTTGACGCCAAAATGTCCTGCTGTAGGAATACTGTGAAATTCCTCTAAAATGAGTGAAATGAGGGAAGATGTAGGAACAAGAAATAATTGATGTTCCTTGAAAAGTAAATCATTGAACCATCGAAGATTCCATTTTAGAGGATGACCAGCATTCAAGTCAGTAATAATTTTGACAAATGCTGGTAAAGTCTTGTATTCCTGTTTCAATTTGTCAACAAAAGAAAAATGTGGCAATGAGAAAGCAAGATAACTAAACTCATGTTGTCTTGACAGAGCATCTGCCACCACATTATCCTTCCCAGCCTTGTACTCAATGGAATAATCATAACCAAGTAACTTGGTTAGATACTTATGTTGCTCAGGAGTCTGAATTACTTGAGTAAGTAATTCCTTTAGACTTCTGTGATCCGTTTTGATAGTAAAATGTGATCCCAGCAAATATTGTCTCCACTTTCTGACTGCCTCTACAACGGCATACAATTCGCGTACATAAGCTGATGCTTTGACTAAATGAGTAGGTAATTTCTTACTAAAGAAAGCAATCGGTCTATTTTCTTGCAATAACACAGCACCAATACCCGTGCCTGATGCATCTGATTCGATAACAAAATGTTTGTGAAAATCAGGCAAGACCAAGATAGGAGCCTGTTTTAAGGCTTGCTTGAGTGCAAGAAAAGCCTGTAGAGCATTGTCATCCCATTGAAAACCATCCTTCTTCAATAAATCAGTCAAAGGACTGGCAATTGAAGCAAAAGACTTAATAAATCTTCTATAATACCCGGCCAAACCCAAGAAAGCTCTGAGTTGCTTTAGAGATGTGGGCTCTGGCCAATTCTCAATAGCCACCAATTTGCCTGGATCAGGAGACACCCCATCTGCATGAACCACATGGCCCAAGTACTCGATAGAGTCCTTGCCAAAAACACATTTGGATTTTTTTAAAAACATGGTATGTTCAGCAAGAATGGATAATACCTTATCCAAATGTGTAAGATGTAATTCAAGTGACTCACTATAGATAAGAATGTCATCAAAGAAGACAATAACAAATTTTCTCAAGTGAGGCTTGAAAATATTGTTCATAATAGACTGGAAAGTGGCTGGAGCATTGCTAAGGCCGAAAGGCATAACCAAAAATTCATAGTGGCCCTCATGAGTTCGAAATGCTGTCTTTTCAACATCAGAAGGATACATTCTAATCTGATGATAACCTGCCCTTAAATCCAATTTAGAAAATATTGTGGCTCCCTTTAACTCATCTAAGAGTTCATCAATTGTTGGAATGGGAAATTCATCCTTAACAGTAGCTTCATTCAAAGCTCTGTAATCAACACAGAACCTCCAACTCCCATCCTTTTTCTTTACCAACAGAACTGGAGAAGAAAAAGGTGATGTACTGTTCTGAATAATACCTTGCTCCAACATCTCTTGGACCTGTTTCTCAATTTCTGCCTTTTGAAAATGAGGATATCTGTATGGTTTCACATTAATAGCAGAAATTCCTTCCTTTAAATGTATGCGATGTTGCACAGTACGTAATGGAGGCAATGATGAGGGTGGCTCGAATATGTGACTATATTTGCCCAGCACTTGCTCGACAAGTGTGTTGTTGGCGAATTCATGTGATGTACTATCCCCCTGAGCCTCCAAAGAAAAACATGAAGCCACTGAATCATGTTTAATCATCCGTCGGAGTTGATTGAAAGAAATCTGGCCACCAAATCTAGATTGTGATCCATGTAACACCACTGAATGTCCCTGATGCAAAAATTGCATTGTAAGAGTACTATATTCAATGGTGACAGGACCCAGGGTCTCTAACCAATCTACCCCCAAAACCACCTCTGAACCCTGTATAGGTAATACATATAAATTGACCAGAAACTCCAATCCTTGAATATGCAACATAACATCCTTGCAAACACTATCACAATAAAGCTTGTGGCCATTGCCAATAACTACTGGAAAGCTAGTAGTTGGTTGAATGGGTAACCCTATTTGACTGGCCACCTTAGTCTGAATAAAATTGTGAGTACTACCCGAATCAACCAATACCATCAAAAGTTTCTGATTAATCTGTCCAGAAAAACGTAAAGTCCGAGGAACATGAAATCCATTGAGAGCATGATAACTAATTGCACAAGAATCATCTTCATGCATTGCATACTCAATATCAGATGTATCAACAAAATCATTATCATCAGGAATAGTGTCAGAAGACATTAATATGAGAAACTTTGCTTTACATTTGTGATTCCTATGAAATTTCTCATCACAATTAAAGCATAAACCTTTTTCACGACGAGCTTGCATCTCTTCAGATGTTAATTTTTTTATAGGAATTGAATGTGATGGTTTAGATGGTGAAACAGTAGAATTAAAAGGTTTAGAAAATTGAAGAGTACCAGGAGTAGAAGGAGAATGTGGATGGGAAAAATGGTATGGCTTATACTGTTTGAATTGATCATTCAGTTTGTCCTCGTGCATGCGAGCTAACCAAATGGCCTCAATCATATCTTTTGGACGAGCTAATTGTAATTCCCTCTTAATAGCAGGCTTCAATCCTGAAATGAAACAGCTGAGAATAAAAGCATCTGATAAACCCTCGGTTCTGTTGACTAGGGTTTCGAATTGCGATTGATACAATGCTACAGTTGTAGTTTGCATCAATTTGGATAATAATCCATGGACATCCTCATAGGAGATGGACCAAATCTGTAAGTCAAAGCCTCTGTGAATTTCTTCCATGAACTTAACTGTTTGTTTCTGAACATCCACTTAAACCATTCACGAGCATCCCCCTCTAGGGCAAACGAACAAATAGTAATGCGTTGTTCCTCTTGAACTTCATGGAACTCAAAAAATTGTTCAACCTGAAATAGCCACCCTAAAACATCCAAGCCAGTAAACTTGGGAATTTCCAATTTGATGCCTTTGAGTAAGGAATCCGACAGCGCTGAGCCACCTTTGGAAGATGATGAATCATTCTGATTCTGATTCCCTGAAGAATTTGCATCAGCATTGTGACCGACTTCCAATTTCTCAATCCGTGATGTAAGCAATCCTAGACTTTCTTGAATTGCTAATAAAGATTGTTTAACAAATTCTGTGTCTTGATTATTAGAACTACGAAGCTCTGGAGCCATAACAGTGGAGGATGACGATCGACTACGGAGAGCACTAAAATGATAAGACCCTAGTACTCTATTACTGTATTCTTTATGAGGTTAGGTGAAATCTGTATCTCTCTAACCCTAGCCGCTCCTCTTTCTTTCTCTCTCTCTCGTGACTCTCTCTTTCTCTCTTCGAGTTGTTGCTCTAACCCTAATTGTTTCGTGGTCTGCAGGTACTGGAAGTAAAGGAAAGGTTCACTTGGTTATTCGAGTCACCAAGAACTCCTTTAGACCTCTGTCTAAATTTGGGAAGTAAAACTTGTGCCATCCCTTTCATTATGTTTATGTATTTATACATTTTGTTATGCCAACTGTCTATTTTGGCATTGTTATTTCCGTGTTGCTGTTGCATGTATGTGTACAAGTAAATCTGTTACAAAAGATTCTGTTACATGATTGATTACATGAACTGATTATACAAAGTTTAGTTATAATCCTTGAGCCACCTTGGTTGCTTTCTGTTCCTTCTTGTTTGGGTCGTATCAGTAACATAATTTAGATAAATTAAATTGAATTAAAGTAGTGTAGTAAATTAACATAATATGGTACTAATTGAATTTAATTGGAAAGTAGATTAAACCAATTCTAATCCTTATCCAATATAATCTATATATCCTTGATTTTTACAAAAAATCAATTTTTAATTACAAATTTCCAACTATCTTTAATTAACCTACAATACTTGAAAACTACCCTTTGTGACAAAAAATTTACGACAGAAAATTTTTATCTCTAAAAAAATGAATTAGCGACAAATTATGATAGATTTGTGATGGCATAAGTTATGAATAATCTTATAATTTTTATATGCTTTTGCAACGGAATTTGCGACGGATTACTAATTAATTTGCGACGAAACTTTTTCCATTGCAAATTTGTCTCTGATTTTAGTGGGAAATAAATTATTTTAGTATCAATTTATATTTTTTCACATTCTGTTACAATTCTGTCTCTAAACTAAATTATTATATATATGTACATATAAATAATTATCTTTAAAATATACTTTTAATCATACATATAAATATAATATATATAACATATGTAATATATAACATATGATAATATATTTATTAATATATTACATATTTATATATTATAAAGTATGAACACTAAATAGTACATAAAATAAGTTTGTTCTAAATATTTATAAATTTCATAAGTTATTATTTACATCTATTATATATTCTTTTTACATAACAACTCCTTATATAAAAAAATAAAGTATACAACTTGATAAAATAATGTGAAATAATAATATAATATGTTACATATAAGTAATATCATAAATACTACTTAAAAATAAAGTATATTTCAATAATAAAATATGTGAAATAGAATAACTACTATAAACATGTAAACTTAGTATACATAAACGTATATAAATATTATATTTTATTATAATAATATATTAATAAAAAATATATATATTCATATTATTTATAATGTTTTTATTATATATATTTATTATAAGTATTCATGAGTTATTGAATATATCAAATCTTTTTTCTATATATCTTACATAATTTATATTTACATACTATATATTATTTAAAATATAATAACATATTTGCCAAAAAAAATTCTATACTATGTAAAAATATAGCATATTTAAATAATAAAACGTATAATATAAAATAATTAGTTAAATCTAAATATGTTTAAATTGACATTATATATTATTTTATTAATATATTAATTAAAAATAATTTTTTATTTTTTTTATAATGTATTTATTATATGTATGCAATGAAATTTATATATTTATCAGTTTTATATAATTTATTAAGTGAAATAAAAACCAATCTATAACGCCCCAAAAATTTAATTCGATTAATTAAATAACTTAAGGTGCTACCGCCATGCATAATACTCTAAAGTATAACACGCTAAGGCTTCTTTTTAAAAGATGTTGTTTATGTTGAACATTGCTACTCAATTTTAAGTTATAAAATTGTTTAATTAGATTCTTGCAACAATTAAATTTAGCAGCAGAAAAACAATTTCACTAAAAACAATTTATAAAACTCTACTCTCTACTAAGCAGATCAACTTTCTAAGAAACAAAATTTTATAAAAACACTTTAAAATCTACTCTTAAGGGGTAGACAACCATTTATAAACAAATGGGCACTAATAAGCCCTTTAAAGAATATTACAAGTTCGGAAATTAAATCCAGCTCTTAAAGCTAAAACAAAATAAAATAAAACAAAGTACAAATAATCCACTGGCCCTAACTCACATAAACTCCTCTTTATCCTTCCCGGATTAATTGAAGCACCCAATACCTAAGACAAACATCATTACATGATCCATATCAACATCTCATCATCAACAACAATAATAACAACAACATCAACAATACTCCACATCACATCTTCATCAACTCTTGTAAAAAGAAAAAACAACAACAAGAATGAGCCGAAGCCCAGTACACAATAACATAATCACACACAGAGTGGCACGCGAGCTTAACTAAATGCAATGTGTAACGCCCCAATAATTTAATTTGATTAATTGAAAAACTTAAGCTGCTGCTGCCACGTATAATACTCTAAAGTATTACACGCTCAAGCTTCCTTAAAAAGATTTTATTTATGTTGAACATTGCTACTAATTTTAGGCTATGAAATCATTTAATTAGAATTTCAAATAACTGGATTCAGCAGCGGAAATAAATTTTATAAAAAAATTTCGAAATAAATCAAAACTTCCACTTTCTCAAGTGGAAAATTATTCGATTAAATAAAGCTTTGCAAAAATTAAATTACAAAACATGGGCTCCACTATGTCCTTTAAAGAATGTAACAAATTTAAATCATAAATCCAGCTCTCACTAATACAAAACAAAAAGAAATAAAATAACTAAACTACATTCACGCTCGTACTGACTTCACTCATTCACAAATTCTCTTTAAATCATCACAAGCGCCCAAAACCCGAGTCAAGCATTATCACATCAATCATCATCAACAAAAACAAGATCAACCATAACAACCCAACATCATCAACATCATCCTCAATTATCTCATCATCACCATCTTCATCAACAATAATACCTGGAAAAAGAAAAACAACAAGAATAATGAGCCGAAGCTTAGTACACAATAATACACTCATAAGCGATGTGGCACACGTACTTATCTTTTCTTTAAAGTAACAAATCAGCACGGGAGTATTCAAACTCCGGACAACAGGGATATTGTGGGAACTTGAGTAACAACCACGACGCTCAAGGGGTTGATATAAGCAGTCCGAATACCTATATCCCCTATATCTATTCCATAAGTAATCTCATATAGAGTTTGTAGCCGTTACTCAACTTAGTCCACAACATGAATCTAGTTCACCCGTTCCCATAAACGTTGAACTAAACCATGGTATTTCCCTCTAAGTTTAAGCAAACGTTATACGGACACTACACTCTCCATCGATTACTCGCTTAAACATAAAAGAATCGCTATTGCATCATCGCGTATGATTGCATCATGGTAAATTCATTGCATCATGACTAAGGTTAAGGCGCCTAACTACCATGTCATTGCATCATGACAAGGCTGTCGCTCCTCGAACCAGATTCAACGGCGTAATAGACAACCAACACTCATCAATTATTAAGTCGAGTTTTAAGTTCTTAGTCCATTTTAGATGCCTATCCTAACATCCAACATGCAAGTTACTGCGTACCTTAAATATGAAATCCAAACAAAGCCTCATAAGGTATTTCAGAAGATAATCCAGAAGAATCAGAAATTAGATCCCAATATCTGTTCAAGAAAGAACTCTTATAAGAACCTAGACTAGTTATCCACTTATTCAAACTCATTTTATTAAAGCCCTATTTGATCAGACACTAAATAGGAACCCTGCTATAGATGAGAAGATCGCCCCACCAAAATATGGACAATTCTCCTTTGTCTGTCAAAGAATTTCTTTTCTCTTTATTTATAGTGTTTTATTATAAAAGCATCAACGAAGAATTCATATACCAAAGACATTCATTTTCCAAGTAAACATACATTTGAAACAACGTATTCCCCATATTATTCAAAGATCATCCTAATTCATTCATCTAAACTAATTTTTAGCTATTAACCCATTTTAGCTTAACCTTAGCCAAATTGATTAGAATTAGTCATTTGATTTAAAAACTAAGTCAATTTAATTAAACTTAAACAATCTAATTTGTTTTAACTCATTCAAGTTCATTTAGCCAAGTTGAATCTAGAATTATCAACTAAGTTTATTTTTACAGCTAACTTCCATATTTAATCCAAATTATTTGTTAAATCTACAAATCTACTAAACTCATGTTGATTTATATCAATTAAATCATATGAAACATCAAATATCACTTATCTATCTCATTTTAGCTTAAAAAGATCTATTTTCTAAGCAAAAACATATTTCACAAACAAAAACATGTTATAAACCTTGTTTATAAAAATGTAGCAAGTGGAAAGAAGTCAAATTTGAGCATTTATACTTTTATAATTTGTAAAAAATCAAAACACAAAAGTTGTAGATTTCTTTTTTAATCTTTCCAACACAATTTGAATCACCTCAATCGGAATTTGGATGAAAAAGTTATGGTTAAATTACAAAAACATGTCAAAGCTGCAAGGGAAGGATCACGTCCAAGCGGTTGCCTATGATTTCAAAAAAAATCACGACCAAAGCATATCACTCCCCTTTGGTCGCCCGTGATGTTTGAAAAACACAAGATCAGTTCATTTCACTCCCTTTTTTTGGCCCATGATTGATCCCCTGGTACATGATACGAATTTGTTCTGTTTTTAAAAACCATTTTTATACTTTTTCATCAACTTATACACCTCCTATATCAATTCTAACATCAAATAAACACCTATAACAACTTCTAACACTTCAAACTTCATCCAACAACATCAAACAAACCCAAACTTCATCAAATCCCAACTTCCACTATTCATCATCTTCTTCATCACAACTCAACTCCCAACAACATTAATCCAACATATACATATATAAACAACAATCTCAACTCATTTCAACGTCAATTCATCAATTAGATAAGCAAACAACAAATAAAACAAATATGAATTGAACCAGAAAACTTATCTTTTTGGCTAAATCATACAACTTCTTCTTCTTCTTCTTATTATTGAAGCTAATTCTACTTGATCTCCTCTTTCTATTTTGTTTCCTATCTTTAATTTACCTTCTAGTATTCCTTGAATTTGAGTTTTAAAGGAAAAAAAAAAAAAGAAAGAGAGAAGAACAAAAAAAAAAAGGGAAAATGAAACTGAACGGGAAAGAAAAGGGTAGTAAAAGAAAGAAAAGAAAAGGAAAGTATAAAGTTAAATTTGGATATTTTAAAAATAGGGTATATGTTTAGAATTATCAGATCAATATCTATAATTCCAAAAGTATTTAAAAAATGATTTCTGAACCAATAGGTTATAAATTAAGATCTTAAAATAAAAACCTAATTTAGGAATTTATTTTAAATAAAAAAATATTTAATTGGAGTTCGTGTTTAAAACTGATATTTTTATATAAACAAATGAACTCAAATTTTGCAATGATTTAAGAATTAGAGTTTAGACTAAAGATTGAGGGTTTGGGAATCCTCTAAACATTTTAATGAAATGTTTAGGGAGTTAGGAGTTCAATTCTCAAATTCAACTTAATTATTTGCTAATTCAATTATATCAACCTTTCTAATTTATATCCTATGATTCATTTAACTTATCCAAATCTATCTAAACTCAATTTCTAATATATATAGAGATTTGGGTTATTTCACAATGCATCAACAATAGATTATTATCTTTTCTTTAAAGTAAACAAACAACACAGGAGTTTAAACTCCGGGCAACAAGGAATTTGGGAGTCCTGAGTAACGTGCTGGGCGCTCAGGGGGTGGATATAAGCAGTTCGGATTCTTATATCTCCTAGATGATATATTCGAAAATGAAAAATAGTCTCATTCAGGGTTCACAGCCGTTACATAACTTCAGTTATCTTAGTCCATAATATCACCTAATCTAATGTTCACATAAACGTTTGAACTAAATCATGTTACTTCATTCTAAGCTTAAACAAATGTTACCCCGATATCATATGCCCCATCAGCTATCTACCGTACCCTTAATGGAAGTCATATCTTAATGACGAAGGGCCTAAGCGCCTAACTACCATACCCCCAATCTGAGCAAGCTGCTCCTCTCGAATTGGATACCGAACTGCCATCTCAGGTCAGAAACGGGATTTAAACGGAGGAATAGACAACCAATTCAAATAATTATTAGGCCGAGTTTAAGTTCTTAGTCCATTTAAGATGTTTATCCTAACAATCACCACGCAAGTTATTGCGTACCTTTAGGTGACTCCCACAACTCAAAAGAGTCAGAAGATAACCCAGAAGAATCCACAAATCAGATTCAAACATCTGTTTCAAGAAATCGAATTCTTATAAGAACTTAAGCTATAACTCATTTATCTACTTATATTAACTTTTATTAAAATCCTATTTGAGCAGACACTAAATTGGAATCCCACTATGGTTGCGAAGATCGTCCCTCCAAAATACGGAAAGTTCTCCTTTGTTTGTCAAAGTATTTCCTTTTCTCTTTGTTTATAGTATTTTATTACAAAAGCATTAATAAAGAATTCATATACCAAAAATATTCATTTTTCCAAGTAAATGCACATTTGAAACAACATATTCACCTGTTAATCTAAGGTTATCCTATCTCATTAACTTAAATCAATTACTAACCATTAACTCCTTTTAACTAAATCCTAGCCAATTTTATTAGAGTTACTTATTTAAGTCATTTACTAAGTCAAGTTAATCAAACTTAAACAATCTAATTCATTTTAGCTTAGTGAAGTTCATTAAGCCAAGTTGGACTTAGATTAATTACTAATTCATTATATATCTAAGATTCAAGTTACTTAATCCTAACTTAGCTTAAACCTAGCCAATTTCATCAAAGTTAAATAATCTAATCCATTTTAGTTCATTTAAGTTCATTTAATCAAGTTGAACCTAGAATTATCAACTAAGTTCATTTTATAACCAACTTCTATTTTTAATCCAATTATTGGTTAAATCTATAAATCCACTTAATTCATGCTTAATTATAACATAACACATCAAATATCACTTATCTATCTCATTTTAGCTCAAAAAGATCCATTTCCTAAGCAAAAACGCATTTAACAAGCAAAACATAAGTTTTTGACTCAGTTTGAAAAACACAATAGTTGAAAAGAACTAAAGTTTAAGCATAGATACTTTTTGAATTTGTAAAAACTTGAAACATAAAAGTTGTAGATATATTTTTAAGATTTTCAAATCATTTTAAATCATCTTAATTCGAGTTCGTATAAAAAAGTTATGATTAAATTACAAAACAGTATTGCGCTGGAATATTTTGACCCGATGAGATCAACCCCTCTGTTACGGCAGTGATATGGCTTGTTTCATTTGAAAATTCTTGTTCCGAGAAGATCACGGCCCATATCACACCCGTAATGAACAAGGTTCCCAACTACGCATTTTCCTTGTCTTTTTACAATACTTTTAACAACTTAATCCCATATACATCAACCACAACTACTTGTTACAAATATAAACATGCATAAACTTGTCTCCTACACACTTCTATACACATATCTATATCATATTCCTCTATAACATATCATCAAACATTTGGTCTACATAAATCTACATATATCTAAGTTTTCAACAAACATGCTCATCTATGATATATTTACCACTTTCATCACAAGTTTTACATATTACTAGTCCTAATACAACATTTGCAAGCAAAATCAACAACCGAAACAAAGATTACAAGAAAACTTATCTTTTTGGACAAAACCCACTTCTTGATTCTTCCTCTTCTACTACTCCTTATTGGTTGTTGAAGCTACTTCTTGCTTAATTCCTACTCTAACCTTGTTTTTTATCTTTGATTTCCTCTATAAACTTATTGAATTTGAGATTTATGGCTTGAATTTGGAGAAATGGGAGAAATAGAAAGAGATGCGATGGAAAAGGAAGACGGAAGAGAGAGAAAAGGGCAGCCAATGAAAAAGGAAAGGAAAAGAAAAGGTATATATATATATATATATATATAGGAAAAATTAAGAGATATTTTAAAGTAAAGGTATTAGGTTTAGAACTTTCAGATCAATATTTTTAGTTCTAGAAGTATTTATGAAATAATTTGAAGATCAAGGGTGATAGGAATCCGGGCACCCAAAGTCATGGAAAAGGAGTACCAAAGGTCTGAGCAACACGGTGCAAGTTCAAGGCACAAAACGGGGTGAATTGGGGTGTCCAGAAAAAGTAGGCCGGCTACTAAGCCGCCGGCCTAAGGGCTTGCGCCGCCGGCGCAGAAGGGTAAGCCGCCGGCTCACATGGCCCGCCCAGATTTCCTTCGTCTGTTCGCTTCGCGAACAGAATCAAGTGAGCCGCCAGCGCACTTATTTGAGCTGCCAGCACTTTAGACGATTTTAGATATTTTTATTTATTTTATTAGGGTTTCTAGTTATCTTTATGGAGGCTAATATATCCCATTTATCATATGTTGAGGGAGATTTTTGGAGTATTTTTTTATAGAACACTTTGAGTGTGGAAACCTATTTAAGGTTGAATTGATTTTATTGAGATTGTTTTTCTCTTTGGATCATACATATTCTTATCAATTCGTGAGTTATATCGTGTTGTGGCGAATATTGTCATTGAACATATTGTTTCATTGACTCCGTGTTAGTTTTCTAGGTTGTGGCATCTATCAATCTCGAATCCAAACACAAACTAGTTTAGGTTTTATTGTTCGTGGCATCTATCGAACAATATACTTATTCATATCCATCTTGTTTTTGCTAGTTTCATATTATTGGAAAGAAAAACCCTAAAAAGAAAGTTTACATCTTTATCGAGTTTGTGCATCAGAGCATATCCAGATCCGCATCATTTGGTATCAGAGCTGTGGTTTGCAGATTGTTCGTGCGGATCGCATTACAGGTTGGTTTGAATCTTCCTTTCTAATTTTCACTGGCTTGGGAATTCTGTTGTTGCTGCTGTTAGGGTTAGGGTTTGGTGTTTATTGGAGTGGTGATTGGTTGTTGTTGTGGGGTTTGAGAAGTGTGAAATTTGCTGCTGTGATTTTTGTATTGATTATTGAAGAGATGTCGTCTGAAAGTAGTGTGAATAGCAACAATCACAGGGCTAGGAGAAACAATACTGATGGAGGAGATGTTGTGACTAGGGCTGAGTTTAATCAACTCCAGGAGAATATTAGGGTGATTATGGAGAGACTGGAGGTGAGGGACAGGAGGAGTCACAGTGGTGCTAGTCATAGGAGACGTTCTGGAGATGAATCTGAGGTGAATAGTGTAAGGAGTAGGAGGCGAGGTGATAGAGATGAGAGGAGAAAAGGGATTGAAAATATCAAATTGAAAATTCCTACTTTCACTGGAAGCAATAAACCTGAGGAGTTTTTGGATTGGATACCTCGTGTTGAGAAAGTATTTGATTGTTATGAGTGGGACGAGCGCATGAAGGTGAAGATGGCGTCTCTAGCATTTTCTGATTATGCCAGTTTATGGTGGGATAAGTTGCAGTCTGAGAGGCGTAGGGCTGATGAAGAGAAGGTGCGTTCATGGGCTCTAATGAAGAGATTGATGAGGAGTCGGTTTGTGCCTGATTACTATAAACAGGAGATACTGATGGATTTGCAGTCCTTGAGACAGGGTCAGAGGAGCATTGAGGAGTATGTGAAGGAGTTTGAAACGTTGATGACACGATGCGACATCAAGGAATCATCTGATGAATCCATAGCTCGTTTCATTAATGGGCTGAAGATGGATATTGCCAGTGTGGTTGAGCTCCAGCAATATAGGACTCTAGAGGATGTGATCAAGTTGGCTAGTAGAGTTGAGAGGCACCAGCGCAGACGGTCTCAGAAATCACATTATCACTACAGATCTGATGAGGGTGAGAAAGAGAAGAAAGAGAAGAAGAGAGAAGGAGAAGGAGAAGGAGGAAAGGGAAAGGAAGTGGAAGAGAGGGCTCCAGAACAGAAGAGAAGCCGGGATATCAAATGCTTCAAGTGCTTGGGGCATGGACATATAGCTTCCCAATGTCCTAATAGGCGAGTCATGGTAGTGAAGGGGGGAAAGCTCGAGAGTGAGGAAGAAGCAAAGACTGAGGATGAGTCATCTAAGTCTACAGAAGAGCAGGTGCTTAAAACATTTGTGGAGCATCCAGTACAGGGTGAATTATTGATGGCTAAGAAGGAAGAAGCTGCTGTTCCTGATCAAAGATCAAATTTGTTTCATATTCAGGGCATGGTAAAAGACAAGACATGCTTGATTGTGGTTGATTCGGGTAGCTGCACCAATATTGCTTCAGCGGGATGGGTAGCTAAGATGGGTCTACAGGTGGAGCAGCATCCCAGGCCTTATGCTCTACATTGGTTGAGTCCACAGGGGGCTGTACATGTGCATAAACAGGTTCGTGTTCCATTATCCCTTGGTGATTATACTGACAGTGTGGTATGTGATGTAGTTCCTATGGAAGCTACACATGTGATCCTTGGACGGCCTTGGCAATATGACTTGAGGGCCAAGTATGATGGATACACCAATGAATACACCATCCAACAGCGGGACAAGGTTTATAGACTTCTTCCCATGAGTCCAGGAGAATTACAACAAGTCAAATTGATGCATATCAAGAAGACAAAGGGGAAAAGGAGCTTGTTCATGTGGTCTAACAAGCCAAAGGATCAAGATTCGAGGTCGAATCTTCTTCAACTTGGAGGGAATGATAGGAATCCGGGCATCCGAAGTCATGGAAAAGGAGTACCAAAGGTCCGAGCAACACGGTGCAAGTTCAAGGCACGAAACGGGGTGAATTGGGGTGTCCAGAAAAAGTAGGCCGGCTACTAAGCCGCCGGCCTAAGGGCTTGCGCCGCCGGCAGATGGGTGAGCCGCCGGCTCACATGGCCGGCCCAGATTTCCTTCGTCTGTTCGCGAAACGGGGTGAATTGGGGTGTCCAGAAAAAGTAGGCCAGCTACTAAGCCGCCGGCCTAAGGGCTTGCGCCGCCGGTGCAGATGGGTGAGCCGCCGGCTCACATGGCCGGCCCAGATTTCCTTCGTCTGTTCGCTTCGCGAACAGAATCAAGTGAGTCGCCAGCGCACTTATTTGAGCAGCCAATGCACTTTAGACGATTTTAGATATTTTTATTTATTTTATTAGGGTTTCTAGTTATCTTTATGGAGGCTATATATGGTCCCATTTATCATATGTTGAGGGAGATTTTGGAGTATTTTTTTATTAGAACACTTTGATTGTGGAAACCTATTTAAGGTTGAATTGATTTTATTGAGATTGTTTTTCTCTTTGGATCTTACATATTCTTATCAATTCGTGAGTTATATCGTGTTGTGGCGAGTATTGTCATTGAACATATTTGTTCATTGACTCCGTGTTAGTTTTCTAGGTTGTGGCATCTATCAATCTCGAATCCAAACACAAACTAGTTTAGGTTTTATTGTCCGTGGCATCTATCGAACAATATACTTATTCATATCCATCTTGTTTTTGCTAGTTTCATATTATTGGAAAGAAAAACCCTAAAAGGAAAGTTTACATCTTTATTGAGTTTGTGCATCAGAGCATATCCAGATCCGCATCAAAGGGGTTAGAAATAAAGAACATAAGATAGGGAAATGTTTTAAAAGATTAGGTTATATCGAATTAATATTTAATTTGAGCTTTTGATTCGAGCTTAGGCTCAAATATGATATTTTTAAGAAAGCAAGTTATTCCAAAATTTATGGGGATTAAGAATTTAGGATGTTGGGCTAAAGTTTAGGGATTTAGAGATCTACTAATCATTTCAACAACATGTTTGGGGTTTTAAGAATTGAAATCTCAAATTTTAACTTATCTTTAATTAATAAGTTATTTTTCATTAAATTATCTAATCGTAATTCATATATATATTTCACTTGCATTATTTTAACATATCTAAATCTAATTTCTAACTTAGGTGAAGCTTTGGGATATTTCACAATCCGTAACCGAACCAAACCAAATCGAAAATAGTATTATTTTTTAATAATTTGGTTTAAAAATTTTTTAATACGAACCAATCCGTAAATTTATTGTTTGGTTTTAGGGTTGAAATAGCCATAATTTCCCAAGTCATGTTTTATAAATGTGTTAATTCAATTATGCATAATTTTGAAATATGATGAATGTGATTTATTATGATATAAGTGTTATGTTGATGTGTTAAAATACCTACATATCTTAGAACAGCTAAATATTGAGTTTATAAATTTTTTAGTATAGTTAAGAGTATGATAAACTAGCTTAAAACAAGTAAACATACTAAAATATATATATATATATATTTATTCTACATAGTAGAATTTTTTTAGACATTAACCAAGCCCAAAAACACACATTTAATGCCTAAAGTAAGCCCATTTAAAGCCTTAAATAAGACAGCCCCTAAAGTCAACCAAGATGATAAATATCATTTCATAAAGTGTAATTTTCGTAAAAAATTTCAGACATAAAAAACACTCCTTTACAAGCTCCAAAACCTTATTTTCTCTTCTCCAAAAGCCCTCCTATGGATATGTAATACTAACCCCTTGAAGTTCTACAAAGAAAACATTAAAGGCTTGCAACAAAACCACAAAATCAAGACACAAAGCTCTTAATGTGTGCGTGTTCATTTGTTTTAAGCATATTTAAAGTTGTGCTTTTTGTTAGGATAGGGTATGTATACTTAAAATGAGATAGGATGGTTTCTATGTCTTGTTGGTAGTTGGAGTAGTATTTTCATGCTAAAAGAGCTTGTGGTATGTGTTAGATATGTAACTTGAAGTGTTTGTATAATTGAAGTGTAGGATAGTGATGTTGTGAAGTAGAAACAAAATTTAAGCATTGATACTTTTGAAATTGGTGAAAACTTAAAACATAAAAGTTGTATATCTCTTTTTAAGCTTTTCAACGCAACTTGAATCACCTCAGTCGAAGATTGGATGAAAAAGTTACAGTTAAAATACAATTAGGATGCGAAACAAGAGAAGGCTACACGACCCGTGAAACAAGAGATAGGTCCCTTTTAATGGTATAGGTCATTTGTCCTAGGTAAATTTAAAATGTTCTAGGTCCTTACACATGTCCTAGGTCACTTTTAGATTTCTAGATCATTCGTCCTAGGTCACTATAAAATGTTCTAGGTCCTTAACACAAGTCTTAGGTACCTTTTAATGTTCTAGGTCATATGTTCCTTGGTCACTTATAAATGTTCTAAGTTGTTACACATGTCCTAGGTCCATGTTTGTGTGCCATGTCATTTGTCATAGGTCAATTTAAAATGTTTTAGGGCATGTTATGCCCTAGGTTGATTTTATATTTCTAGTTAATTTGTCCTAGGTTACTTTAAAATGTTCTAAGAACCTAACAAATCCTAGGTCCATTTCAATATTCTAGGTAATTTGTTTCTAGGTAACTTATAAATGTTCTAGGTCCTTACACACGCCATAGTTTCATTTTAATATTCTAGGTCAATTGTTCTAGGTCACTTTAAAATGTTATAGGCCCTTACACATATCCTAGGCCACTTTTAAATGTTCTAAGTCTTTATCCTACGCACTTGTCTTAGGTCCTTTATTTGTCCTAGGTAACTTTTAAATGTTCTAGGTCATTACACATGTCCCAGGTCCGTTTATGTTATAGGTCATTTGTCCTAGGTAAATTTAAAATGTTCTAGGTCCTTACATATATCCTAAGTCGCTTGTAGATTTCTAGGTCATCGTCTTAGGTCACTATAAAATGTTCTAGGTCCTTAACACAAGTCCGAGGTACTTTTTAATGTTCTAGGTCATTTGTCCTAGGTAACTTTTAAATATTCTAGGTCATTACACCCATCTTAGGTCCCTCTTAATGTTATAAGTCATTTGTTCTAGGTAAATTTAAAATGTTCTAGGTCCTTACACACGTCCTTGGTCGCTTTTAGATTTCTAGATCACACGTTCTAGGTCGCTTTTAGATTTCTAGGGTTCACACTCCTTCATACACTCCACTTATCCCGGTTTATAACATCAATTAGTTCAACGGTCCCATACCCGTTAACTAAAACATATTATTTCCTCCCGAGCCTAAATGAAGAATATAACGACGCAGTTAACCCCCCATTACCTATCCACTTAGCCATTAAAAGAAACCATCATTGCATCATGGTAAACCATTGCATCATGGATTTGAGCCATTGCATCATGACAAAGATTTGGACTAAGTGCCTAAATTACCGTATTATTGCATCATGACAAGGTTGCCGCTCCTCGGAGTAGACATAACTCAACCACAGACCATTTCAATAAACTTTTCACTAGTCTTTAGTTAAGGTCAAACTTGAATATGCCTATCCTAAGCAATAATCAATTAAATTATTATGTACCTGGATCAGATTAAGAACAAAAGGGAATCTCCAACTGAGTATCTATCTCTACTCCACATAAATCAACTATATCAACATAACTATCCTAAGCCAAGCTTATACTCACTAGTTTAAAAACTTAGGAAGTTATTGAATCTCATTTAAAAACAATCCAAAGTTATCACATGACACACATATATATATATATATATATATCATATAACATCATACAAGACAAATCCTTAATCAAAAAGTCATATATCATGTATTGAAAGATGTTGGAAAAAGGTTAGAAAAACTGAAATTTTGCAGGGCCTAGGCTAGCAATTTACACTGGTAGTGTAACACTCAATGCCGATGGTGTAGGGATTCTATGCTGGCGGCGTTGAAGCTGTCGTTAAAAAAATGCATAATGTACAAAATTTTGGATCATTACACTAGTAGTGTGTCAGTTATGTAAATCGCAACGCCAGCGGTGTTGGGGTCTAAGTTGGCGACGTTTAGGCTACCTTTCAGATAATCAGTAGCCAAATTTTTAAAGCCAGTAGGTATACCGGCGTTGTTTAAGGCGGCATGCACTGCAATTTAGGTTGCAGAATTTCTCTATTTTTCAAACACGAAATTTTCTTACATTTAACTCCTCCAACTCCTTTCAAAGCATAATATAACCTTCCTAATACATGGTATAAGAACCCTATATCATCAAATACACACAAACTTCCTTCTAACATCATTGAAACACAATACTCCTCCTCAACCATTAAAACACTCTTAACACTATGATTTCATTCTCTTTACATTCACTACTTCAACATGAATCCACTCTTCACTACAACTCAACAATACCAACTTCTCATCACACTAAAACTTAACACCACCATTGCACTTCCATAAACAAGTCCTAAGCTATCTCAATATCACAATATAACAATACACATATATATCCAATATGCATTATATTTGACAGAAAATTCATGGATTATAAGATAAATAAAGCACCTTAAACATCATATAAACTTACCTTAATGTATATATGATGGTTGTGGATGGTTTCTTGGTGTGTTGGGCGCAAGAAACCTTGATTTGGGTGTTGAAAAATATTGCCTTGAAAGAGTTACGAATTTCTTCCTCTTAGTTCTGTTTTGGAGGTCTAAAGCGTAAAAATAAGGCTTGATATTATCCAATTATCATTGACTTTTGGGGCAGGTTTTCTAAGGGGCTTTAGACCTTAATTAAGTTTTTATTTTGGGCTTAATTTGGGTTTAATAAGGCTAAAAATCTGCTAGCTTTATGGACTCAAGGTTTAGTTTAAAATAAGCTTAATCCATCATATATTATTCACTACAAAATCAATTAGCATTAACATAATAAATGCTAACATGAATAAACTATTAACCTAAATATATTTATCATAGATTATTATCTAGTTATTACTTGATAACACATACAATTATTTCAAACACCACAATTCATACTAACACATACACACATATAACAATCAAATTTACATGCATTAAGTATGAATTTAAACTTTTGTCATTTCACACAAATTCGTTGAAAATCATAAATGACCCCCTAATTACATATTAATTGTTATAACCTGTCAAAATCATATAAAATGAGTCATATAATCATTCATTAGCTAGCATCCACCATGGTTGAACAACTTGCAGACTTCATAACCCAACCATAAATGTATTCCAAAACCCAATCCATCAAAAAACTAAGTGCCAAATTCAATTCATTCTATCAAAGCATAATTGTAAAACCATTTACAGCAAACATAAAAAAACCTGGAATATGAAAGAATGGAATGAATAATGTGTTAAGTTATGTTAACTACAAACATCAATGAGAGAAAAAAAGAATATATATATAATATATAAGAATCATAAAAGATAAAAATCTATACAACAGCTACTGTTGGGTGCCCCGCATCCCTTATATTTGCCTAACAAAAGTCCGAAGGAATGATGTACGCTAGTGGATATCCTGATGAGGAAGCTCCATGGTCGAATCCACCTGAGTGAGTGTGGCATCCCCATCTCCACTACTACTACCATAAGGATGAAATGAGTCTGGGTTTGGCTCCACCTGGGTGAGTCCCTCCCTCATATCACGTGGCGATGATGGTAACCTCTTCTATGGAGCGAGGAGGGTGTGGAACCTGGCATATTCTATGTCTGTCATGGGGGTCTCATGTAGATGAGGATATGATGAAGATGATGGACAGGCTTGGAATAAAGAAAATGTGGAAGGCCTGGCTCATCAGATACGTGCTCATGCGAGGGCGAAGGCTCGTCTCTGAAATGTATACATCGGGTTCACCGTCGTTCCTGACTTGGACCCTGTCCTCGCCCATGCCTCTTTCTAGCTGGCCGTCGTCTCTGTACAGGCGTTGGCTGTGGGTCTTTAGGTCCTGTACTGGTGTTGGTGCTGGTCCTGGCGCTGGTGGTGGATCATTCAAATTATGTCCCATAAACCCATCCACTACACGAATGACATCTCGTGCAATGGATGAAGTGCCATCTGGTGGCATGTCCAGGACTCTATAGATGAAATATGCCTCCAAGCGAGTGGGAACAAGTAGAAAACTTAATAAAAAATACGGTTTAAATCCATATATAGTTTATGTAGTCAGTGAACTTACCATATACTGAATAATGACCCTTGTATGACTGATCCAACTAGGGATGCAACCAGGGCGGGTCATTATAAGGTACTCGACCTGCCTGAATCGTTAAAAGCTTTATAAGGTCACGGGACGGGTTTGAAAAATTACATACTAACCTTATAAGGTTTTGAGGTTCGGGTCATTAAAAAAAGAAAAACCCGATGGATAACCCGAACCCATCATATTATAAATAATTTAAAAATTTGAGTTTGAAATTTTAAAAAACAAAACTCTACTAATTTTTGTCTTTAAGAATAGTTGTTAATAGTTTTAACTTTATTTTGTCTTTTTTTTTTCTAATTTTTAATTTGATCTCTTAAATTTTTTTTTTTTGCAATATTATTAATTTTTGTTGTTTTGACAAATAATATAGCTAGTTCTATAAGCTCGTGAATTGGCGAGTGTGCTGTGACTAGCCTAACTCGGTTTAGACCATACTGAATTCTAGCTGTCGGCCTACGACCTAATATTTTGTTGGAAGATGCAATTGAATTTAACTAAGAGTTGAAAAGGCAAAAAAAAAAAAAAAAAGAAATGAAGCAGGTCGCGGGGCGGGACGGGTCAGGGTCAAAACCCTGTATAGGCGGGTTTGGGTATTGAATAGAAAACTCTCTAGTATCATGGGTCAGGTTTGGGATACGCTATTGGGAAGCAGGTCGAGTTCGGGTCTTATATGACTTGTCTCAAACTTGCCCCGGTTGCATCCCTAGATCTAATGCCTGGTGATCGCATAGTACCAATAAAAAATAATCTATAGATGTGTCAGTACTAATATCTGGTACCTCGACAATGCCATCTCGCTTACCATCCACTATTCACCTAGCATGCTCCGATGCCCAGTTCCATTAGGAATCTGCATAAAAGAATATTAAAATAGTAAAAGAATTGCATCCTTTATTCTACCTTCAGTTTAAATTGCAAAGAATAAAGAGTTAAGGTGAAAGGTAATTGTGGTCACAATCGTGAGCTCGATTTAAGCCGCAACAAAAAATATGATCGAAAATTTATTCTTCAATCTTAACCATAATTTAGCTCGCAGCCAAAACTGTCAGGTAGATGCCTGCAAAATCACTTAAACATAAGTTAAAGTGCAAATTAAACTGTAGTCTTGATTGCATCCATGTTATTCATTCCTTAAACAAAAATTTAAGCAAAAACATCATTCAAAATTCTCATTCATCAATCTTCAACATGAAAAAATTGTTTAAAAGCCTTTACAAATCATTCATTAAAGAGTCAAAGATATCAAAATCTTTACCTCAAACCATCAAGCATCCATCAAAACAACTGTTACATAACTCTAAAAAGGCATCCGGAACGATCTTTAAAAACTTAAATTACAAACTTTAACAACAAAAACATAAAAAAAGTGTAGAATTAGTCATTTTAGGAGTCTATCTTCAGTTCAACTCTTAGCCTGGTCCTTGGATTTGCTTTTGTGTTGGCTGGCAAAGTTCCTTGAAGTCTCTATGATGAGAGCTTGGAAATTTATCCTAACTGTGTCTCCAGGTTGTGGATGGTAGCTAAGTGAATTATCAAGGTAGTATCAATTGCTTGCTGCCTAGCCTTAGAGGCCGTGATAAATTGAGGAATCAATTGCTCCAAAGAAACGTGCATCATTTGAGACATAGATGATCCTTGACCTTTTTGTTTTTAAAACTTAGGTGGTTAAAAATTTGAATTTTGAAAATTGTTGTTAGTCCACCTAAAGTTTGGGTGGTTTCTCAAGCCAGCGTTTTTGGTGTTACTATAGGGATCATTTTTAGGTCCATTGTAATTTCCAAAAAACTCTACATTTTCAAAAATCATACCCTCTAAACTTTGTGCTATAACTCCATCAACCCTATGTACTTGGTTAGTTCTCATGGTCATATTATTAACCGTCCTAGACAGGGCCTCTATCTTAGAGGTCAAGGATATTGCAATATCTTGTTCAAACACATCTCTAGGCTTCTCCTTCATAACCCTAACAGATGATCACTGGTTGTGGTTAATAGCCATATCCTCAAACAAATTCAAACGCTCTTCTGGGGATTTATTGCTTAAGCTCCCTCCTGTTGCTACATCAATTAGCTGCCAAGTGGCATAGTTTAATCCATTGTTGAACATTTGCACTTGTGTCCATTCAGGTAGTCCATGATGTGAGCATCTGCCTAACAACTCCTTCCACCTCTTGAAAGCTTCATAAAGGGTTTCAAATTCCAACTGATGGAATGAAACTATGTCCATTCTTGGCTTTGCTACCCTAGAAGGTGGGAAGTGCTTTCTTACAAAGTTCTTAGCCATCTATTGCTAGGTTGTTATTGACTATCTAGGTAGACTATTGAGCCACTTCTTTGCATTCCCCCTCAATGAAAAAGGGAACAACCTAAGGTGTATGGCATCACAAATTGCTAGAAACTATTGAAGGTGGGTATTAGGGTCTTCGTCTTGCAATCCATCAAACTGCATGTACTATTGGACCATTTAGATAACAATTGGTTTTATTTCAAAGTTGTTGGCCGCTACCTTAGGTATAACTATGCTTATATTTGCACCATCTAAGGTGGGTATGTCGAAATTGAGCATAGCCCTAGGCTTGGGTCTACCCTAATAAGTTCATTTACCTCTCCTCCTCCATTTTCAGGGTCCATTCGATTAGCCATTTCTTCTAGGAAAATTCTTCTCTCTTCTCTAACTATTCTTCTGGATGTTCGTCCTGTTTTTTGAGGTTTTGGGGTAAATGGAAAAAAGGGTGAGATTAACTTCTAGTCATAATCTTATAGTTTTATTGTCGTAAAGAATTAGTTTAAAACAAATCTATGTTACAACAAATCAAACTACAAACAAAAAGATATAATTTAGAAACTACAACAAAACTATGAAACAACAGCAAAATGGTTACACAACAATTACAACTAAATACAAGGGAGGAATCATTAACAAGAGAATTAAAGAATTAAACAAAAGATTAAAACAAAACTAAGAACAAAAAAAAAAAAAAAAACCATAGCTATAAAAGGAAAAGAAAAAGAAAAACTGGTTGAGCATATTTACAAATAGATTATATACATATGTTTACATAAAGAAGCAAAAACAAAGGGTTGGTACTATATTCAAAACCAAACATTTACAGGAAAACAAAGCAAAACTTAAAACCAAAAATATCTACAAAAATACTATAAACAAAAGTAGTATTTATAGAAAACGAAAATAGAAACAAAAAGCAAAAATTATTCATACTATCTACAGGGTTAGTGACTAGTCTACTAGATTTAAAACTTTCAGGTAGTGCTTCATTGATCTTCAAAAGATTGAATCTAACTAATAACAACACAAGAGAACTTGACTTGGTGTGTTTTTGCTTTAATAAAATGTGTACTAATAAATTCTGTTCAACTTCGATTGCAATCATCAACCTGCAAGCATACCTACCAAAGTAACATGGAAAGTATTAAGTCATATTCCTTAGCGATCATCAGCATCTATCATATGAACAACAAAAAGCTAAGCTAAGTTTAAGATTAAATATATACACGTTTTTAAAGTAAAGTTATAAAATAGGTTTTATTACTGTAAGAATGAGTTTAGGGTCTACTTCACTAAGTCCTTATTATGTGATTTCTTAACAAACTTAAAGAGTTGTTAGCGGGATATATTTGTACCATAGTTTTTATTAATGCAAGAATGAGTTTAGGGTCTACTTCACTAAGTCCTTATTATGTGATTTCTTAACAAACTTAAAGAGTTATTAGCTAGGTATATTTGTACCATTGGATTTACTAAGGTAAGCTAGAGCCTCTTTCAAGGTTGGAAACTCTAAATCAGGATCAAACCACCGAAATCTCTTCACAAGCTATCAACAACCCACATACGCATAAAGTTTAAGAATCCTTTGATTTAAAACCCATTTTAATGAAGTTAGAATCAAGTGATAGGCAGTTTCACCATCCTTATCTCTAGGTGATTATGAGCAACTTCATTAGCAACCTAAATCCATTCAAAAGAACGATCTCTCAATCTATTTAGTTGAAATCATACATGAATCTAAATGGTGCATTCACATAAGCTCATGAGTTAGGGTTTGGTCTATTAATAACAAGTACCTAGTCAATGTTCAATTAAAATGCATTGAAATCACACGAATCAGGTCTTAGATTCACAAACCCTAAGTTAAAATGATTATTTCTCCATGGATATGAACATTAAACACAGATTCAAAAGAAATAATATCAAATAAAGATAAATATTGCTGATTAAACATAAGATCTTGCAAAAACAAAATGTCGAACTAATATGAAATTACCTAGAAAACTTGAATCTCTAGTAAGAAAAAATGTTTCTCTTACTAAAAATTCTTTCTATACTCTATACTATGTTAATAATTCATTATATATGGTACAATATGTTTTACAACGCCTCTGCATGTTTATTTATGGATGGCTAGCATAGAGAATCATGAAGATTTTATTCAATAACTTAGCAAATTCTTTTTAATATAGTTTGTCCACATCTCCACAAGCTTTATTTTAGGGCAGCAAGTGTATAACAACAAAGACAAGGTCAATTTTCATGACAAGATTTTATTCATAATCCGTGTATTTCCATCGAAGGTGCAATTCATGTTTAATTTGTATTGCGCACGCAAACTTAGGGCACAATTTAGGTTGTGCTCTTGAATTATAAGGCACGGTTCTCTCAATGCAAATCATGGTGTAGATGGAGGCATGATTGAGGATGCGATTTGGGCTTTTGCCTTGTTTTTTTTTTTTTTTTACCCTCGGTTGGAATCTTTAAGCAGTTGTTGATATCTGTCTTCAAACATTCTTGTTATTTTGCTCCAATATTGATTCAAATCACTTTATTTCTTCGTGTTATGACCTTTGGAGCTAAAAAAATATATTTTTCATAATAGTAGCATAGAATCATAGGAATTTGTCTAAAAATTGGTCAGACAAAATATAAATTTCTATGGATTGAATAGATTATAAATAACTTATCACTTAATCCATTCTAGTGAACAAAAAATAATGTAAATAAAGTAAACCGGGACGCTATTCCTTTACAAGTAATACTATACTGTTCTCAAGTAACTTTTGTAATTCTTCTTTATTTCTCAATAGGAATATTAGAACATCTGATTTGATTCATCACTTCTTTTCGGGTCTCTTGACGATCATGACGGGGCAGTAAGCATGATGAGCACAATAATCACTTACACTTCCTAGAAAAGCCCTCCAACAAAAAATTTGTTGAAATTATTATGTGAGTGCAAACTCATGTTTATGTGCTTCTTTACATAAAATGTAAATATTTAGCACATTTGCCATCGATATATTATTGTAATGTGTCGTACATCATTTTTTGTTAAGGTGCATCGACAAAAGTAATCTAAAATATGAGGCGCATCTTCGGTTTGTATAAGTTAAAACATATACAAGTTTCGGATACAAGATCTAACATGTGATTGTATGGGTATGGGTAGTAATTATTTTAAAAACTACCCATCATATTAAAAACATATTTAATTATAATTGGTAATTACTCATCATATTTATGTCCATGTGGCAATATGGTGTGTATCGCTCATTTAATATTTTTTTTGGACAAGCAATACCTCTTTTCCTACAGATAATACAAAAGAAAAAAAATTACAAAATTCAAATTTAATTTTTCTACAAAAGAATATACACCTCTTTAGAGCTCCTAGCCGTGATTCCCGATAGCCAACATTGCAGCATTGAGCTTTTCAACGGTTTCACATGGGATATTTCTAGCATTGCCTCGCCGTCCACCACCTTCATTAAAAAAATCTTGAACCTGGACAAATTTAAAAGCCATTAAAGTTTAATGCAATGATTTATATTCTTAATCACAGCATTGCTATTGGTTAATCATATGATAAAATATACCAATTTTCTGGCACAAACGTCTTTGGCTTTTTCCGTAACGAAGGAAGCCATTTTCTTCAGGTCAGCGTCAATCATTGGCATGGCATATGTGGATCCTGCGAGAGACGAGAGTTAACTTACCGTATCAGGAATACTTCAGAAAAACAAGCGTATGATGTTCTGGAAATATAAAACACGTTTTGTCCATATATACAAATATAATTTTCCTTTTTTTTTGGGCCAAAACATATATATAATGTTTAAGGAGTAATATTTTATTACAGTTATCTATATAATTGACAAAAGAAAAGGATGCCAAAATTACAATTAGTAAAGTGAAATGGAGTTGCATCCACTGCGACATATGGACCTTATTTGCGATAATTTTATAGAGACATGTATATACTATTTCTTCATGAATTATAACATTCACATAAAATAAACCATATTTATTTTTCAAATAATCTACGACTGATTTATTTGTATCTTTTTGAGCACCCATATAGTGGATGCAGGGTCGCTTAATGTGTATATATATAACATCTTACATCTTTCGATGTAAACTTACTATTAGAAGTAGGCATTAGTAAAAAATTAGGACAATTTCAGATGGGACAACTTACTGATGGCCTGCTTATAGTAAAAAGTAAAATACTATAATAGCTCTATATTTATTACAGAGAGAGAATAATTGTATATGTGTTATTTTCAAGATAGGGGTATTTATAACAAAGTTGAAAAATAAACCATTGAATGGTAATTCATAGGGGTAGAGATATGAATAGCTATTCACCATTTGATGTAATAGTAATTATTTATGAATTGTGATTCCTTTCAAGTGAACACCGTAATCTTAATTTTACGTCGAATAAGAAATAAATGATATCTATTCATGTTAAGTGAAGTGATTGTAAGTTTTTGTCAATCAAAAAGAGCACATATGAACCGAAGAATTCATGCATTATTCCAATTTTGGATCATTTTAGTCTACTCGGCTCGGATTTGTTTAATTTTAAATGAAGTCAAGCTCAAGTACAAAATAAAGTTTATTTAATTAAATGAGTTAAGCCTGAGCATCTCTACAGGCTTGCAAACATGCACACTAAGGGCTCATGAGCTGGGCTCGTAGCTCATGAATAAGCTCGTTAAAAATTTCGTCAATGCTCATGAACAAATTTTTTTATAATATAATTTTATTATATATAATTATTTGTATCAATAAATTAATATAATATTATATATAATTATTTATATAAACAAGCCAAAGCTTAACCATGAACTCATTCTGATTTATTAAGCTAAACATGATGTAGAGCAGGCCGATTCCTAGATAAATTAGACTAACTCAAAAAGCCTAAGAAAAAATAAATATGTAGCCTATCTTTCAAAAACTATATCTTTTAGCATACAACTTTATTTTCTAATTATATATGCATATGAAGTTCTTTTAGAGATCTATAATTATTGCATCTTACACCGGTTTCTACGCCAAAAAACATTTGTTCAAGGCTTCAAAACAGGCTTTTAAGTTTTTAGTTTTAAATTTTTGTATTTTGGATACTTAGGTTTTCTTGTAGAAGTGATATATAATCGTCTTCTTCTTGTTACAAAAAAATTTATCATATAATAATATTCCAAAATTCCTTAAGTGGAGATTTTTGCTTAATTTTGTTTTGATTGTTAAGATTAATCGTTGATTGATCCTACCTTTTATGCTATTCGTTGTGTTAAAAAAAGCCTATCTAAACAAGCCTATAATTGAGTCCCGCCTCACGAATCCTTAACGAGCTTGAGCTGTTTGTTAAACAAGTCGAGCCTTCGAAAACTCGGTTCTGCGCAATTCATTTCCAGTCAACAATAGAAAGTCGTAACTCTCATAGAAAGGAGTATAACCAGTAATGATTTAGAGAATCGGTGTGATAGTTAAAACGTTCCACATATACCTTTCAAATATTATGAAGTAATATCTTTCTACTGGAGTGTTGAAATTTTATCAGCACTGATTTGATAATTCAAAAGGTTTAACTCAAGCTATTAGTAGAATAGGAATAAAATAAGAAAAGGAAAGGAAAAAATGGATCGATTCACCTATAAGTGTTTAATGAGCACGACTCAGAACTAAATCCTTCATAGTAAACTTTTTTCTTTATAAAAAAAATTGAATAAATAAGAAAGAGAAAAAAAAAAAAAAAAAACAAAGACAAAAATAGTGGATGATGGTAAAGAGAAAGGAAAAAACTTACAGGTTCAAACATAACATCAAGAGGGGTAAAAAATTTTCCAACTTTAATTTGAAAGTTTCGTTCGATACTTAAAAAGTATATTTCTACGTGACGCAATGTGAAAGCGTTGAAGTATAGAAATCAATTCTAGGATTAATTTCAGAACATAAACTTAATTACACAATTGTAAACAATTGCAAATTCAGAGAAAACCTTCTCAATTTAATGACAAAGATGTCAAAATATCGATTGTTAACACAAAGATAAGCCTAGAGGTGTATTATACTATTACATGAAAATCCTAAAAGGTAAAATAATAAATATAATATTGATTAATAATAAAAACAAATAATAAATACAAATCTAAAAAGAAAATAGTAAATACAATTTAGACCAATACACATAAATCGTGTGACAAAACTAACAAAGTAAACCGGCTTAAAGCCTGGTCAGGGCCGACGGTGTAGCTAGTCAAGGACAGCGGCATAGTAGCTTGTCGTTTGCATCATTCTTTTCGACCAGCAAAGAACTCAACCTCGAGTTCTCATTTTTCTGCCTTTTTCTCTTCTTCTTCCTCTCTTTAGATCGTCTTGATATATTCAATTTATCTCGTCATTTGATAGTGATTCGCACTACATCATTCATCCCCACCAGATTAAAACTCATCCTTGAGTTTTCTTTTGAATCTGTTTGCGCACAATCTGGATGGATTGGAGTGATAACTAAACAATCATTTTCCATGTTGATATGAAGTGATATGATAAATGCACTCACTAATTCTGGCATTTCCTTTGCTTCATGATGTAAGTTTTTGGACAAATCACTGAGCTCCACATTTTTAATCTCATTCAATAGTGTACTGAATCTGCTAGGAGTTTCTTTAACCTCCATCTCTTCAGTAACTATCAACACCTGTTTGTTAATCAATAGAGGCTTCCTCACAACGACTTCCTCATCAACATAATCTTTGTAAGCATAAGCTTTTTCCCCATTGTCCTCACTATTACTAATTTGAGCACTTTGATCTTCGAGGGTTGAGTTCTCATCTTGTCCCACAAATTTCTTCTTAGGCACTTCTAGAATTAGGTTTACAAGTTCAGGAATCTTTGGAATTTTTTGAAGAATGATTTGCTTGTAGTCTAAAGGAAAAAACTCTCGTTCCATCAAGTATTTCATCATTAATCAAGTCCTCACAAGCTCCTTGCCCTCAAGGCGTCTCACAGCCAAAAGTTTTTCCCACAAATAGCATGCATCGCTCTACAAACGACTCTTCACGAATTCTATCATCATACCCTTAGAAACCCTCATAGAGTGACAGAACCTCTCGACTTCCTCTACCCATACCAAAAACTCATCCACATTTCCAACCATCAAACTCAGAAACAACATATTTAAATTGAGAAAAAATTTCATCTTTATACCTGTAATTACTCTAGCTATATAATCTTTTGCCACTATGACTTCTTCTCTAGGCCAGATTTTCAAAAAATTCATTTTTATCATCGGTGTCATAAGTAATATAACTGATCCTTACATCACCTTCCGGTTGTCTCCAATAATCCTTCCTGCTACTATCAGTATTGGATCGATAGATCAAGTCATCAAAGCGCTGTTCTTTTTGCTAGATTTTCTGACCCATGTTCTCCTCTATCGCCCTTCGTATTGATCGCCTATAACATAGGACTTTCGTACCTCGAACACCGTTAGAAATATGACCGCCTCCTATTCTATAGTCTATCGATATCTTCAAAGCATTTTACCTGCTCTGACACCAATCTGACACGACATGCAAGCGTTGAAGTACATAAATCAATTCGACAATTGATTTCAGAATGTGAACTTAATCAACAATTACTAAACAATTGCAAATATAGAGAAAACCTTCTCAATTCAATGTCAAAGATATCAAAATGTCGGTTGTTAATACAAAGAGAAGCTTAAATGCCTATTTATACTATTACATAAAAATCTTAAAAGATAAAATAATAAATACAGTGTTGACTAATAATAAAGATAAATAATAAATACAAATCTAAAAAGAAAAATAGTAATTACAGTTTAAACCAACATAAATAAATCGTGTGATATAGTTAAAAAGGTAAGCCGGCTTAAAAGCTGGTCAAAACCGATAATGTAGCTGGTCAAGAATGACGACGTAGTAGCTTATCGTCCGCATCACTACGGGGTAGGTTAAGTCACGTACCTCTATCTAACTCGAAAGGCTCCCACATTCCCTCTCCCCGTTAGGTGTGATTTCAACATGTTAAAGGCTCTAAGTTACCTATATATATTTCGGTAATTCGTAAAGCTCAATTAGCTCATCTTGGCCCAAGGCTAAAGTCGCCACATAAAATAGAATAGCAGCGGTAACTCGTGTTAACTGACTGGGTCCATATCGAATTTTATTAAATTCATTTCAATATCAAAAGGAACCGTATAAAAAATTAAATAGGTATTATATTACAATTATTTAATCATATATTATGGTCTCCTATATTCTCTCCTGTCAATTTTGTGTTTTGTATGCATATGGTATTTCTATTCGTGCTCATGTTTGAGGCTATAGCACAGCATCTAATCCGCCTTTGTTTTTCTATAAAAAAAAAAAAAAAAGAGCGATTTGGAATGAAGGTATATCAAAAGAAAAATTTTAAAGAATTAGAGTCTTTGTCCGTGAACTTTTGGTGACAATTTTGTCGTCGTCTTCAATTTCTGTTACATTTACATACAGTTGCTTTTAGCCTCTTATTGTCTTTAAATATATTATGAAAAAAAAAATTAATATAAATGTACCTGTTTTTTTTTTTTTTTTTCACCTTTCAATATTACATCGACAATGCCAATGTATGTGTGTTATATGGCAAAAGGTTGTCCATTTTTAGGATACTTCTATTTAGTATCCGACATATGGCAAATAGTAGTAAACCTTTCTAATAAATTATTTGTCAAAAAATATATAACAGTTCTCATGAAAACATCAAATAGACTAAATACAGATAAACTATAGTTGCAAATCAAACACCTTTACACATAAAATTTAGATATAGATACAGATACAAATAAAAAACAAACAATCAAAATAAACTCAATAATAGGTACCACATGGATTACAATTGTCCTATATAATATTGAAAAAAAAAAACAAAATTTATCCAAGAATGAAAATCCATTTTTTAAAGTGAATCAAAATGAATCCAAAATAGAAAAGGCTTTGTTGCTGAGTTTCAGAAAAAAAAATTGCTGAGTTTCGGGAACGAATTTTTTCCCTACAACCTATGCCTAGGGATCGGTGATAGGCACTTTAGCAGTTGGTGGATATAGTAACCAAGTAGGGGTAAATACATGGACCAATACCACCAAGGACGGAGACAAGGGAGGGGCGGGCATACGCAACAAGGAGCTTGAAAGGAGGAGGATTTGTAGCAAAAGGTGTGAAGAAATGGTCGAGCGTCCATTCCAGTGCATATATGCTGTGCTCGCTCTCGTCCACGCCTACCGCCATCAATGGCTACCCTTTTTCCATCATAACACTAACAAACTGTATCAACCTAATTAACTTAAACCCGTGTCCAAGTTGATGACAGATAAATATATATATGTAAATGTAAGAATTCCAGGATTCTATATGTAAATGGTGAATCCTATGAAACGTAGATAGCTTCCCCGCATGCCAGGATCGCTGTACCTCTGCCGCTCGGTGTGTTTTTTACCTATAGATAAATAGGTCTTTCAATTTAAATGTTTGTTTGCAGCTAGACATTTGTAGACGTGACAGATATGCCGTGTGAATCATAAGACAATAGGCGATTAAAAAAAAAAGAGAGAGAATTTGATATGATAAGGATATTTTGAACCATCTATGCTAATCATATTAACATGTTATATGAAGCGTTGCATTTTTATTTAATTAATCTTATAGCTGACGTTAGAATTTATGATAACCTTTCTTTTTTAAATTTCTTTTCTGCCTACCTCAATCCACACAGCAGCGAGAAAGACAGTAAGAACTTCTAATGGAAAACATTCCAAACAGAGTGAAACAAAATTTGGGAAGAGAAAAAACCTTTTAAATTTCTAAAAATTTAAAAGTAAATGCAATCAAATTTTAAAACTTCCAACTGTAGTAATTTACTTGGTTACTTTAAAATAACACGAATGAAGTTGTGCAGTGGCACTAAAACAATACAGTTTAGTACTTGGCATATCATGTGGAATGCTAGACAGACAAAACTATTTTTAAGTTGAGAAAAATAGTTCAGAAATAGAAACGGAGACATGCAGGAAAAGAATAGCATGATTTGGGCCATGATAAATTAACTCAAAATAATATCTGAATGAAGATTGGAGGCTTTTATTTTGGGTCTGAAGTTACAGAGCTAGAGAACTTTTAATTTAAACTACAAAAGCAACGATAGACAATGTTTAGAGTACATAACTCACAAGGATTCAGTGATTTAGCAATCGCGATAAAAGATGCAGTTTTCTTGAACATTATGTGCAATTATTTGTAATGGATACAGCAGAGAACGAGAATGATCGCCTAGTGTTTAGTTTTGGACCTCTTCACAATCATCACTGTACAGTGAGCATGATGAGTGCAGTAATCGCTCACACTACCAAGAACCGCCCTGTAAAAAAAAAACAGATCTGCAATTACTAGAGGTTTTTAACACCAAGTGATGGTAAAAGGTTAAGGAGGTGGCCAATGGCCAATAGTGTTAGTTAAAATCATGGAATATATAATATTATATATATATATAATAAGAAAGTCATTTCTTTTTTTTTTTTTTTTTAAGATGAGAAAAAATTTTCCTTATTAGCCACCATCAGTAATGACTTTACCATCACCTTTCACACTCGTTTATCTCTGAAAAGTACTATTCAATGCAACATCATAAGACTACTGCAATGATATTTGATAAACGTAAAGCAGTGATGCAAAAAGTGTCAAAAAAAAAAAAAAATTCCCAATGAAACAAACACACCCTGGCTAGCAATTAGCTAGTTGAAAGAGAAGATCTAATCAGTTATAATACCTTTTAATAGCTCCATAACCATGGTTGCCAACAACCAGCATTGATGCGTGGTGCTTGTCTACTGCATCACAGAGCACATTTCTCGCATCGCCTTCTCCCACCTCCAGGATCACATCATTTACCTAAAATATTTGAAACATGAAAAAGGATTGAAACAAGGAGAGGAAAAGGGAACAATTGATAGGAGCAAGTGAAAGATACTTCTGTAAAAGATCTATGGTAATACTAGAATCCCTGCATCCTCAAAACCTGTTCTACACAAGAAGAGCAGAGAGGTTCAACCATTTCTATCATTCACAGAATCCAATATCTCAGGCAGCTCCAATTTTGACTTAGGCAGTTCTATGCCAGTCTTGGAGCCATGGTTTTGAGTTGTTAAGGCCAGTGTTGACCCCTACCAGACCTGCGGTAACCTAACAGGATTTTAAAGCCTTGTCAGCCATCAGCTATTGAACCCACCAGCTTAGCTAAGCTAATTGGTCCAATTCAGAGAGCCCATCAACAAGTCTCTCCATAGATGAATTTATTGATGCTCATGAGAATCTATGTCAGGTAACAATGGTACACCCAGCAAATAAAAACTGCATATATCTGTTTATAATTTCTAGTTGTCATCTTCAATATGCCAATAAATACATGATGCCTGCAACAAATCAGAACTGGAAAGTGATGTGGCAAATAACAAGTTTCATGTGTGTCAATTATTGATGGATATACAAGAAGAATTCAATCTAGACACCACAGTGGTTTTGGTGTTAATTAATTAGTACTTTATTAGCTCAGTGGTTAAGCCCAATAATAATACTAATATAGAGCACATTCTTCTAAAGTATGTTTGGTTCATTGCATACTCTCCTTCTTTGTAATCTCTCGTACTTTGGAGTGAAAATCTGTATGCTAAGGAAGAGAAATGGGATCATTTACTTAATGAAAGAATTTGTTCATCTAGAAATCCCAGCAGATTCTCTCAAATGTTCTCAAATGACAACCTTTGCACAATAGATTGATGAGGCTGACCCAATTGGCTTTGTCATTAAAGTCATCATCTTTTCCTTAGGATGGAGAAATTATTATGCAGGAATAATCTGCCATATCATTAAAATCTCTCCTCATTCTGAAAGTCGGCATCTTTACGAAGCATTTTATTGCAGGAAAACACATTTTCCATAATGGCCATCATAGCAGACCAAACAAGATTACAAATTCTGATTAATGAGAAAACAGACAAATTATATCAGTTTAATGAGCAATTTAAAAACTCAAAACTTTTGACCATACCTAACAAGTGATAGGATGCACAATCAATTTAAGTACTAGGGAAATAGTAGTTACCGACTTAGAGAGGCAGATCTCCTTAGCCTTTTCGAGAACTCTAGCAGCTGTCTTCTTGAGGTCAGACTCAACAAACGGTAATATCTCCGCAGCTCCTGCAATTAAACAACAAATCACGACACAATTGATCAGGTTCAGTCTTCCCAAATGAAAATCAGAAACACAAATATCAAACAGAAAATCAAACAATTTTCATTCTTATAATGCACATCTGTAGCGTTCTGACTAGTACCAACAGATCATGCTTTTGACTTCAAGTAAAAATAAAACAAAATCTCCTTCACTCACCAATCGTATTCGCACTTTGAAAAAAAAAATCTTCAATAAATGGTTTTTAATGCTTTATTAATCACATCTTCAATGAAGCAAATGGATCAGATTCCAACAGACCCTCATCAAACGAAAATAAGTATGGATTTCCCACTTAAAAAACAAAGACCGAAAAGCAAAATTGAAAAATGAACCAAACACACAAATAAACCCCTTCAGCTTTGCAAGGAAAAAAAAATTATGATCTATATTATAAAGACATATCAAAGTAGCAGCAATTTTCTATAATTCAAAATTTTTTGTGCTCATACATGTATCAAATCAACAAGAATTTACTGATTTTTAATTCAATAAAGGGCATCCATAGTCCAAAACCTTCTAAGATTTTACTAATTCAGCTTGCACTCAAATCCTACGTATCTTGGGTTTGTCGATTAACTAATGACAACTAGAAACGGTTTTTTTTTTTTTTTTTATTCTTTTTCAATTTTCCCCTAACACTTAATCACAAAACCAAAAGGGATGATCTTGTGTTAATTAGAATCAACCTGCCTCGACTCGTGGTCTAACCTTATGTATTAAAGCGAAATCGCAAACAGGAAAGAGAGGATGAGTTAGTTAGTTAGTTAGTTAGAGAAGAGAGGTTACCGGGACCAGCGAGACCGACAGCAGAAGTAGCAGAGGGTTTAGCGTGGACTACGATGAGCTGGAATTGATAATTAGGAGCATGCGGAGCGAAGAAACGATCAAGAGTCCATTCAAGAGCGTAGGTACTGTGTTCGCTATCGTCGATACCTACAATCATTACGTGCTTCTGCTCAGCCATCGTTGCGTTGTTCGGAAGGGAAGGTGAAAGTGAAAGTCCAACAAATCGTATATTGTTGGCTGTTGCAGGGGAGGAGGAGGATGCTCGACGGGGAAAGTCCACGGACAGGTTTATTGGCTATAGGCAGAGAGAAGGGTAAAAGAAAGAGAGAGAAGGAATAATAATTATAATAATTGCGTTGCGTGATTGGATTCTGGTACAATGTGGAAGCCGAGCGATGATGCCGGATATTTTGTGTGGGTTGGGATCAAATGACGAGTAATTTAGGCCACGTTTAGTTAGCGTATTTGTCCGTTTAACATGGCTCTTGGTTCAGATAAAAATTTGTTGGTTCGTCGCTGTATTCTCCGTGTTTTCGTGAAAAAACATCTAAATGTGCTGTAAAATACTTTTTTTTTTTATTTTAGAAATTTTTTATTTTTTAATTTATTTAATATGTATCAAATTTTATTTTCTAATTTAATTTCTTATTTACTTGATTCAAATCATCATTTTTCTGCTCCAACTTATCATTTTTCAATTTCAAAAAAATCAATTTCTTCTTTCAACCTATTATTTTTAACTTTGAGCACCTCATTTCCTTCCTAAAATCATCTGTCTCATCTTTGATTTTCTCCATTAAAAATTTAAACAAGCTATTATTTTTCTCCATTTTAATCAATTTACTAGATATTTTATATCATATATTTCACAAATTTCACCATATGGTACTTGTAAAGTAAAGCATACCTCATCGTCTAAAACCATTGGACAAACATCTTCATCCGAATCAAATGAGTCTTTATCGCTCCATGTTGTCACAAATGCCTTCTTTTTTGCTCCAATGATTCATTTATCATTTGGGCAATATTGTTAACATACCTAATTGGTTGTATTAAAGCATATCATGGTCTTTCTCTTGGATTTTGGAAAGCTGGCATCTTCCTTCTTCTTCATCTTCTTGTTCATCTTCAAAGACATGGTAAACTTTTTTGTAAGCTTGTCAAGCTCTTCATCATCTTCTTTCTCACTTTCCTCCTCTTCACTGAACTCGTGCAAGAGGTTTTAGTGCACTTTCCTTTTTGGTTGACTCCTCCTATTCTTCTTTATCATCTCATGAGTCTTGAGGGTTCCAAGAAGTAGTTCCCTTGAAGTTGACTTAAATCATGAGCTTCCTCTATTGTGATTCTTTTCGCCTCCTATTCTCTTGGCAATGACCTTAAAATTTAGGAATTTACTTCCACGTTAGTATATGTCTTGACAAGAATAGACAATTGATTTAAAATATGTATGAATCTATCATGTATTTCATCAATTATTTCATTTTCCATCATCTTAAAATTTTTGAATTAGCCACAAAGGAAACTAATTTTAGTGTCTCTAACTCTACTTGTTCCTCCATATGTACTTTCTAAATTATAAAATTTAGCTGAATTACATGTACATATTTCACTAAAATCACTTTCATTTAAACCACAATATAATATATTCATGGTAACTTCATTTAATTGAACTCTCTTTTTTGGCCTTAATATAGTTAGATTTTGCCTTCTATATCTATAAGGTCATTTTCTATAATACTCTATAAAGATATATTTTGAGCTTTGATAAAAATCTTCATTCTACATTTCCAATATGAATAATTTGTTCCAGTTAAGATGAGTAGTCTATTTATTACTTGTCTTTCCTTGAACCCTAAGGTGTTATAAGCCATTATCTTAAACTCTAGACGTGATTAATCACAAATTCTAGAGTTCTTTCTCTGATAACAATTGTAGAAAGCTCGTAACACTTAATAAAAAACAGATTATGTGTAATATCAATTTCTTTTCAAAGCTAAAAATCTAATTCATGCATAATAACAAATAAAAAGAACAATAATAATAAATAGAGGAGAGAGAGAAAAGAAAGCTTGTACTAAGATTTTAACGTGAAGTTCGATCTGCCTCCTAATATCCACGGTCCATAACAATTTCCCCCTCAATAGAGTTCTTCACCCACTTTATTCAATTCAAATATTATGCTCCAAAGAGCTACAACACAATACCTCAATAGAGGTCTTCACTTCACATAAGCACAAATGCTTGAGTTGAGTCTTTGCAATCTCAAATATTATAGACTTAACGCAAGACTTCACTTAAATCACTTAACAAATTAAGTACAGTGCCTTTCCAATTTGATAGCAATTACAAGACAAAGAGCACTATACTTATTTCTCTCTTATATAATTATACAAATCACAAATAATGCTTTAAGAGTATTTACAATTTTGTATGCACAAACTAAGCTCAATCGACCCCCTAAAACTCTACAACAACTTCTATTTATAAGCTACTCCAAAAGTCTAGCCATTGTTCCTCAAAGCTTCCTCCAATGGTCGGATTGAAAAGCAAGTAATGACTAGTTTTAGTTGCACCGATGAGCCGATCCATGAACTACACCCATGGTCTTTACTACGATATCTTCTGATCCTGTGCTTTGCAAATTTCCCATGCACTAGCACATTCTATAGCAAACACAGAACACACACAAAACACGAACACACACACACACAAACACACATATGTTTATATATATTCAATCATTTTGTTTATTCAAATTGTTTGACTAATTAAGTGCAATTTATAACAATTAAGTGGTTAATTGTGCAACTAATTTCCTCATCAAAATTCATATTGAACTCATGAGTTCAATAGTAAGTGATGGAGAAAAAATAAAAGGAAAAAAGGGGAGAGCATACTTGTTTCTGGTCACGTATCTAATTCATGTACGACTGGGAAGAAACTTGCTCTACAAGCATCTAAGGCTTGTATCGCATGTGGGTTGGGTTTTTCCTTTTTTTTTTTATTTGTTTTCTTTGGCCAAGTATCATCAACATGATATGTTGAGACGAATATGTAGATATGGGTCTGTAGAGAGTTGTCTTATTAATAGCATTAGTTAGAAATACATACTTAATTATATATTCAAAAAGCAGGAATGGAATTGTAATTTTACTATTTTAAAGTCAAAATTGGTGATTCTAACTTCTCAAATTAAATCCAAACACAAGAATACGAATGAGATTTGAAATCGTGATTACATTTTACATCTAATTCTATATACCAAGCATACCATTACAGGCAGGCCACCAACAACTATAGTACCTATCACCGACTCCAAGCATAATTAATTATTAGTACAGAAAATTCCTCCCTTATCGATTCCTATATATCATTGCATTTATTCATTTATGCCATATAGGTCAAGCTTATATTAGATTTCAGAGAGATATGGGTGAGGAATAATTTAAGTTAACTTGAACTAATTTTCGTAAAATGATAATAGCAATATTTTCTTTTTCTTAATCTATATTTTGTAGTTTAATTTTGATGTTTTGATTTTTTAATATATATTTAGGAAAATATTAATAATATCTAAGAGCACTCTTTATGATGGTGGGATGAAAGATCCCTTCCTCAATACACTTCATTTTCTTAAAATTTATGAATCTAATATTAAGACTGGTGTTTTGTTAATCGATCATAAAGATTATTTAAGAAAGAAGGGAAAAAAAATGTTATCCTAAAACTTAGGATTATCATAATATAACTAAAATTCTTATTTTACCTTGAGAAATACCATAGAAACTAAAGAGTAGGTATGGACGCCAATTTATGTATAGTATAAAGGAGATAAAATACAATGTAAAATGTGAACTAATTATATAGCTTAATTACTTAAGATTTGTTTTCTTTTTCCAATTACTTAAATATGGTTATGGTAAAAATAAACATTATGTTATATTTTACTTTTTAAAATATGCATTATATATATTTTTTCTTTTTCAAAAATACTTTAAAAAGTAAACTTTTTCTCGAGTTTAGAAGTTCGAGGCTCTATCACATTCCCTAAATTCATCCATGACTTCAATAATTTGACACAACGTAAAGACAATTTATTTGTTTACTTGAGTGAAGATATTATAAATTTCTCATGTTAATTGAGATACATGAGATAATGGTCGATAAGAAAAAAAGAAATAGAATATTGATAACTAAACTTTCAAAAATCTATAAAGGTGACGTAGTCACCATGATATTCTCTTATTATGTCCTTGCATATAAGTAAAGGGTTGACGTAAAAAAATGGTACTTGAACTTTTACAAAATGTTCAATAAGTTACCTGAAGTTTGGTTTTGAATAAATTAATACCTGAAGCAAGTTTTTGAGTATATTTTTCCAACTTAATTGAACTTTCTTTAGGTACAAAAAATGTACGCAAAAATTTTCTTTGGGTACCAAATTGTTCAAAACCAAACTTTAGTTAACTTATTGAACTTTTTGCGAAACTTCAAATACCATTTTGGACATTAACTGTATAAGTAAAATGTGCTAGAGAAAATGGTGGTTGCTTAATGAATATAGAAGGCTATATTCAATATTTGTATTTTGAGTTTTCAGTTTAGTTTCTATGTAGATTTGATTCTATGACCTAAGGTATAGGAGACAGGAGAGAGTCAAGCTTGTGTGCATATTGGATAACCAAGAGAGATTTGATGTGGTAGGTTTAAAGTAATAGCTATTGGATCGGTCATCCTTCTATCAACCTTTTGTAGGAAGAATCATGCACCAAAAAAAAGCTTTCAATGGCTGTGTATCAAAAGAAGCTCTCAAAATATCTATTATTAAAGAGATTCATCTTAAAAGAATCATATTACCTAGTGGATATATTAATATTTCAAGTTAATGTCAAAAATAATACATGAACTTTCACAAAAAGTTTAATTAGGTACATGAAGTTTTGTTTTGAACAATTTAGTACCCGAACTTTTGCAAAAAGTTTAATTAAGAACTGAAGTTTGTTTTGACAATTTTGATACTTGAACAAAGTTTTCATAGACTTTTTTTCTATTAATTGAGAACTTACTTTATGTGTAAAAAAAGTTCATAAAAGTTTGTTTAGGTACCAAAATCATCAAAATCAAGCTTCAGCTATGCAAAAGATCCGTAAAAACTTTATTCAGATGCCAAATTATTCAAAATGAAACTTCGGTTACCTAACTAAAAATTTTATGAAAGTTTATGTACCTTTTTTTTTTTCATCAGCCCTTAATATTTCACATGATTTAGGATTGCTAATTTTAAAATACATGCCTTTGGTCTTCTTTTTTTAGTATTATAATTGGCAATTGCCTTAACCACCATTTGCATTAAAAATGCTACTACTATATATAGTATAATTTATATTTGTTATCATCAATAATATATTTGGATTCTCATTAATGTAATTTCCCATAAATAAATAAAAATTAAATCATTGATTCATGATGGCATATTTGTAATTAATAACATATTGTAATTCTCAGTTCATTAATGTTAATCCCTTAAGAGTACGTCTTAATATTTTTTTTAACATTAGTTTCCATAAATAATGTAAATATTGAGTTGCATGCTTTTAAGACCTTGTAAATATTTCATTCCATTTAAATGCCTAAAACCTTTCTTATTGCTTAAAAGGAAATTTTAAAATCTATCAACAAGATCGTAGCCAATCAATCATCTGACCATGACTTTTTGGGTATGGATAAGAGCTGTTAAATACTAATAGGACTAGTCCCATTAAAACATATGAGGGACTAAAGAATTTTCCATTGCTTTGATTAGCCTTTAAAAATTATTACTTCAATTACCCTTTAAATTAAAAACAACAATATTTTTAAAAATTATTATTGTTTGTTCTAATTTCTCACTTTATTAGTTTATGAATTGTAGTAATTGTATTTACATCCAAGTGAAAAAAAGTGAGACCTTTAAATTCCATGAAGTTGAGATTTTCAACTACAACAAAATGAGCTTTTGACCACGTCTAATAAACATGGCTAAACATTATTTAAACATGACCAAAGATTTGTTGTCACATTTTTTTACATGTTGCCTATAGACATTGCAAAAGGTTTGTCGCAGATTTGATAGGTAACATAAAAAATTAAAACATCACTAATATAAATTTTGTAGCCAAATACACATATTCGACCACTTTTAAACATGGCCTACTATCATGTATTGGTCACTTGGGTAAATACTCTTATTAGTAACGTGTACACGTATGTAATATGATTAATCCCCATCCTGCCAAATATAAAAGGAGGGAGATTTATGATCAGCAATGTTTACACATTGGTAAATATTCTTATTAGTAACATGTACTCGTAAGCAAATTATTAAATTGATGATATTTAACTGTGATCATGCACATGTTGAATATGCTTTATATATGCTCATTAAAAAAAAAAAGCGATTTATAAATGTGACAAATCTCTATTTACTGCAATTTAAAAGTAGATAATCAAACACATTGGCGATGTATACATATAGGTATTCAATCAAAATAATAATTTCTAAATGTAGCTATTATTTTAAATTAGCGATATTTACACATGACTGTTCTTGTTGAGAAGAGATGGGCATTAATGTTTAACTCGGTTTGATTTATCAATATATACTTGTTTATTGTACATTATATGCACAATTAATAATATACACTTGTTTGATCACAATATAATTTATACCTGCTATTACTTATGAACATGAAATTTATGTACGAATAAATATCACTAATAAATTTTGAGCATATAATACGCTTGATATGTAATAAGATCTAATAACACAAAAATTACTTAAAGATCACCATGACCATGTCAGGCACCGCACCTCCTTCATTAATTGTAAACTAAATACAAAAAAGAAAACAAGACTACTAAAAAATTCAGCTAAATTGGGTTACATAAGTCAAAAAATGTAGTCAATAATTAGGTTTCCTCACATTATGGCTAGCACAGATCACTTCAACAACCAACAGCAACTGTGAAACTATTGTGGGCCTACACGCCCCAATAAAACAGGAATTTTAATCATAAGATAGAAACAAATAGATGAATTATAGCAAGGCTGCAAAAACCTTCAATTAAATAACATATGACAAGCCTTCTATATATTATGTACTAGATTTTTTTTCAAATAATTATTAAAATTAAGTGCCATGTTCAACATATTCAATAAAAACTAGATATTACACTTGTCTTATTGCTTTTTTTTCGCACCATCTTCACCACAGTAGCAGTATAACAACCCAGAATTAGTGCATTCCTTCCAGTGTACCATGGTAATTGAAAAAATCTCATCTCCTTTTTAAAAGAAAATAAATAAATAAAAGACTACGTAGCATTCCTCTTTACCCTAAATTTATGATCTAGCGCTTCACCGAGTAATTGTCAACAATACCCTCCATTTTAGGGTCAATAGGATCTCCAGTGTGCAGGTTCAATCCACAATATTTCCGCTGTCATGCTCTCCTTAAAACCATCAAGGTGAAAAGACTCAAACACTTACTACTCAACAACTTACTTATTGCATGGAAAGAAAGTAACTGATCATATATAAGGAAAGGTGTCATACAGTAAGTGCAATAATTGCATCTTGAGTGTCTAGTCCAATTTTCAACCAGCGTCTTTGGTACCACAAGGAGGGCATCAGCAAAAGCTTCCACACCAAGCTGGGCACGCTAAATTCGCAATAAAAGAAGTATCAACGTACTGAATCTAACAGAGTCATCAAGAAGAGATAGATGACTAGCTCATTACTCCTTGAACAGTTTTCTTGACTTCATTGACTAAATACTGTCTGGCTGCAACTTCAAAAGCCCCTACTTTCGAAGGCAACAATTATACATAAAATATCATGTCCAATCCACAATCAGACTCTATCCACAAATGAACAAATAAAGGGTATCAGTGCAAATGAAACTCAGGCTGGTGTTGGTTTGAATCGAAAATGTGACACAATCACCACAAATTATAATAAAGCGTGTTCTCTTTTCTATTTTGGTTTAGTTAGAGCTTGATAATTCAAATAGTATAAAGAGATTATAATTGTAAGTTGTACACACAAAAAAGAGCACCACATTTACCACATCAATCTTACATTCCCTAATTTAGTGAGAAAGGCTTACATTAACACGACACAAATCACAATACTCCATTCTATAATCACACCTCTCACACTATTACTCGCAAAAACCATTACTCCTTTCTCTTACTGAGCAATTGGATACAAACATCTCTAAAGGATACCCAAGGTCTCACTCTAATTACAGCTCACCAGTACCACATTCATTTTAATAAATAGATACAGACAGTGGAAAATTAAATTTGACTATAATATTAAAAATAAAAAAAAAAGGAAAAAATGATCATTAAGTTGCAAGCAAATGCCAATAACTAGAGTCAGGTGTATACTGAAAACAACCAACAAAGGATAGCAAAGCCAAGCATATACATAAAGGGACATAGCATCAAAAGGCACAAAAAACTCACTAGTATGATGGATTCATCTTCAATAGGATTTTTCACTACTCTAAGGCCATCATGAACAGCATCTTTGATTTGAGAAACTGTATTATCATTAGGCCCTAACACATTAAAAAGAGGAGAGGATTAAGATACAACTTGATTCATATAAAATAAACAAGTATTAAAAAATGACGTAAAGAATTATGATCTATGTTTTATTCAATTCAACTCGTGACATATCTTGCAAATTAAAGTAGAAAATTCTGATTACCCTGCATCAAAATTATGCAAGAATGAGGGTTCTTCACATTTTCTATGAAAGTGTACTTGTCTTCACCAAGGACGTGCTAATAAACCAAACCAACCCACCCGAAGCAGTTTGGAGTTAAGTCATCCACCAAATTTACAGCTTCACCATCACAAGCCAAAACTAGCCGCTTCATGTTTCTTCTCTTTGCTCTTCGAAGAGCAATAATATACATAAGATTTTAACGTGATTGTTGTTAAGGGTAAAGAACTTGATTCCGATTTGCTTTACTAAACCTCGTATGGGAAGAAACATGGTTCACATTTTGTTCACTTTCTTTTTTTGCGTTATAGTTGTTTTTACACCCATTGCAAAATATCAACATTGTGGATTCAACTCATGGTTGCATGTCAGGAAAGCAAGATTACTAAGCATTACCTAATAAGTTGAAATGGAAGAATCTTTAAAAGAATTGAGAATAGCCTTCTAAATATTTACAGCAGGTATGCATGTTGTAGAAACCAATCATCAATAGTTGATAAAAGGAGTAAAAAAACAGTAGATGTTTTTGTCCATCAGTCTCCTTTTTACATTTTATTCCACTTATCGAGGGCAAGCAAGAACCCAATATATTCTGTTGAGCATGGAACTTTTCCAAGATCATGATTGTCACGATAAGTACTTGGCTAACAAAAGGAACTACCATCTACAATTGTAGCATCTTTTAGTGGCCAAAAGATAAATAGGCCATATATTATGGATGCATCTCCCATCCAGCATATGTTTTCTTCCTTCAATAACCATGTTTCTTTCAACTCATATAGTAGGGCTTCAACAAAAAGAAACAATCAAGTAAGCTAGAAGAGTCTCTTTTTCGAGTGTAATCACCCACGTAGGATCATATAATAGGTCCAAAACATCAACAAGACATAAAAATTTATATCAAAAAAATTAAAATAGAGCCAAAACCAAACATAAGTTGAACAAAGTGAAATATATGCATAAAGCTACTACACTAATTTTATAATTGCAACTAGAAGAGGGGAAAAATATTAATTAAGCTTCTAATCTTCAATGTAACTGCAATATCACTTGCATAAAAAAAATTTCATCTACCCTTCCTAATAAGTCTCAAGAGGCAATAATAAAACATATTACTACATTAGTTCCTGAAAATGGATTTCTTTCCCAACAATAATCGGATTTTCAGCTAGCACCATCTAGGCTTATTCTTGTGATATGTTGACAAATAGTTAGATTTATTCATCCATCTTAGATGTTGATCCTGTTTTCTTGTACATACAAAAATAACTAGTTCCATAACAAAAGTAGTGAATATGTTTAGAATAAAAATGAAAGGATAGCCATGTTTTGTATAACAATGCATAATACAAAATATAAGTTCATCTTACCAACTTTGTATCCACACCAAACTTATGAAGCATGTGCATAATCTCCACCATGAATAGGTCAACAAATTCCTTAGCTTTTTTAATGCAGAGAACCTATCATATCATACAAAAGTTTATTAGACTCCAAGAAATATATATTCATACCTACGATCGGTTATAAAGTATATAAAACTACAATCAAGAGCATAGATTCTCCTCTTCAAAAGATGGGCTCACTGCATTAGCAACAATATCTGTCAACTAGTCTGCTAGGGCCTCATACAACTGTTCAGCAAACATCATGTCTAGAATCTCTAAGAAGAGCCATGCCTGGGGCAAAGTGTAGTAAAAAAAAAAAAAAAAATCACATTACCTTGGTTTTCAGAGTCGTTCTGGCTACCATTTTAGTATATCTACATCAGGTTCACTTCCCATGACAACAGGTGTTTTAAACTTCTCGAGAAATTTAAGGGTTGCTCTCTTTGCTATCTCAAACCCATCGACCAATACACATGGATGCATTCCTACAGCAATGAATAATCACATATAAAACATTATGCAAAATGTTACAAGCAATAACTTTTCTGTTTATTCATGGATATTTCTTAGGAAAAATATCAAGTTAAGCAAGCATATCACACCTTCAAGGGGCGGTTCTTCCTACTTTAAATAGGGCTATTCAGTGAATTAGATTCCCATAACCCTAGAATCTAGATCACAGCTTCAATGCTAAACATTAAAAAGCATGGAAAGAAATCTACCAAATCTAGAGAAAAATCAATAAAGTGCTTGGTTGAATTGCAAGGCTGAAAAATGTTCACTAACCTTCATCAATAGAATGCTCAGATTGTTTCATAAGTTCTCCAGTAAAAAGAACGGTAGATGTTGTCTCGTCCCCACTTATGTCATCTTGAGCAACTGCTGTCCTCATAATCATGATAGCTGTAGGATTTTGGATTTGCTACGACAATCCATCATTATTCAATCAGTCTAAATCTCCCTTTACTCAAACATAAGGATTTAAATCCAACAAAGGGTACACATATGCAATGATATGATTTTAGAGATTAGTTAGGAGAATTAGCAATTAGTAGGATTTGTTAAAAACTTAGTTTCTATTGAAAATATTATCAAATTGTATTTTGCAGAAATCAAATACATTAATCTGTTCAAATGAAAAATAAACCTTATGAAGGTATCTTCAAATATTCTCTAGGAATTTGTCTTTCTTTTTCAACATGTTTTTAAGACTAAGATACACGAGAAACTAACTAGCCAAATCCCAAACGCACACTAATTAAAAAAATCAAAATTTCACTCCTAGACCTTTACAAAATTCAATCTATACTAAATAAAAATGAACAGAAAATACAAGATTTTGCTTTATATCCTACCCTATGATACATCTCTAGATATAATTAAACTCAACACTACATCATTTCCAAAACACGTCGAATGCACAAAGTGTCCGAAAAACAAAGACAAACTAAGTAAAAGAAACAGAATCGGTTACCATTTCTTTCAATAAAGTGTTGTCGTCCTTGGTAAGCTTAGTATCTCCAACTCCACTAACAAGCCTATGAGATACCAAAATCAAACCCAACCACAAGTTTTAAAACATGCTCCGGTTCGATACGAAGTTCAATGGAAACCCAATAAACCCAATTGATTAGCAATTATTTTGGCATGTGTACATCATCAAAATGTCATGATCATTAATATCCAAAATTAATTCAACCCTCTTATACAAACTCCTACAAAGCAATCAGTTGTTCTTCACTACCTTCTACAAATATCATCTTCTTCTAAGCATGAACAACACATATAACATAAATGGTAGGGAGTGAATAAATAAGTAATGATCTGACCTCAAAGTGTTGCTACATAGGCATGAAACAAAGTAGTGAATTGTTCAAACTTCAAATTAGATCTGAGGAAAACCGAAAGACAGTAAATGAAACACATCGGAAGTAAAAAGAAACAATGAACCCCATTTGTGGAATTTGACAAAGTGTCAAATAAGAAACCAAGTTCATTTCTTTCATTACTACGTGCATGGACACACAAACCTAACATACCAAAAAGAAAAAGGGGCAGAAAAGCATTAACAATTGTTCAAAGAGAAGTATTAAATTAAAAACTTCACTTAATTCGTAACAATAAAGATGACATTTAACAAACAACAAAATAGTACCTTAAAGCTGAAGAAGCTCCCCACATCCTATCACTGTGGAGTAATTTTACCCTCTGATGATAGTCATTTTAATCTAAAAAAATAAAATAAATAAATAATTTTAACAAACTAAAGTCTTGATCTCTAAGCAAAGTAAGAAAGAAAAAAAAAAAGGACAGCTCCTTAATCCAGATATATTCCTACAAAATAAAAACTAATTAATTGTTAAAGTTGAAAAAGAAACGAACTTTTATACTGAATTTACCTTAAGAGATGATAAAGGATGAACCTTGACCAAGTTTGAATAAAAGAGAAAGAGGTTTGGAACTTTAGATTTTAAGTATCCAATGCTTGATAGGATACCGAAGTACTTTACTATTATTATTATTAAATATATTATACTAAGTATTAGGAAAATATTGTAGATCAGACATAGCAGACATACACAAATATAACTAATCTGATTATAGGGATCAAGTTGCTCAAAGTCATGAAAAAGGGAAACAAAAAGGAAAAATATCAAGGAGTAGAGCAGCCAGTGTGGAGGACCTAAGCCGGCTCTACGCCGTTGGCTTACATGGCCAAAGCCATCGACCTACAAGGGAAAGGTTGCTGGCTTATAGCTGGCCTACATGGTCAAGCCGCCAGCTTTGTTTGTTTTCATACCAACTTTTATTTGTTCGTATTTTAAGCTTTGTTTAAGGGTATTTTTGTAATTATGTCTATTACGTCTCTTTAGGGTTATTATATATAGTCCTTTTGGTTATTTGTTAGATAGTTTTTGGGATATTTTTCTTTGAGAGCACTTTGAGTGTGAAAACCCTATTGTGGTTGTTTGATTATTGAGATTATTGCTAGTCTTTAATCGTTTGTTCTTATCAAATCTTGTGTTATATAGTTGTAGCGAATACCATTTTTGAATCTCGTGATTCATTGATGCCGTGATTGTTTTATAGATCGTGGTTCCTATCGATTTATAATTTTATTACAAACTAGTTTGATTTTGTTGTTCGTGGATCCTATCGAGCGACGATTTCATCCATATCTCTTTTATATTTGCAACTTCATATCAACCAGAAAACCCTAGATTGATCAAGATCAGATTTTTATTGAAGACTGTAGTCAGATTCACATCACCTGTTAAGATTTTTGTTTATTGTAAATGTTACATAGAGCACCATAATCGAGACCCCACTAAATTGAATTAAAAAGGCATATTTCTTGTACCATTAGAATAATCATGGGATGAATAAATCACACACAACATAAAGAAAGGGCTAATAAAGAATTCATTTAGAAAAGCACAATGATATCATTAAATAAACATATACATTGTTTTAGTTAGTGAATAATCCTCCGTTCCACACATTCCAAAACATGATGTATGATTTGTGTACCTAAAGTCATATTATATAAATCTATCAAAATATGTAAAAAAAATATTAATGTTATAACTTATGAGCACATAAGCTACCTCTGCACTTCAAAAGAAAAGAAAAGGAAAGATAGAAGAAGAAGAAAGATACAGTAGTTAGATTGATCAAGAACCAAAAACTACCAACTATAATAACAGTTCCATTGATAAATCTATCATATTATTCTTAGTCACGTCAATGCTATTACTACCTTCTTTCAAAATCAATTTCATTCTTACTCGATCATTACAAAGTTTTTTTCTATTCCTGCTTCTCTAGAGGTAATGGATCCATTATTTGACTAACCAGGATCAAAGACGTTAGATGCACTAGTTAAATACAACATGCACCACGTAGGTAGCCCCCATTGAAATCCAGCATAAGAAATACTAAATTGAAGGAAAGAGAACTACTTTGCTTCCTTCCAGTTTTCCTAAAACCAGTCCTCCATGCCTATTGACCAATGATAACATTGAAGCTATATTTCCAAGGTGCTCAATGATCTCGATAAACATCACATGTGACTCTTGTACACTCTCTTAGATTAAGAACCTAAACACCAAGCTACACATGTTTCGTTCCCTAAATTCCTCATCCTAGCAACTACAATCTATGGATAAATACCATAACGTCAAAGAATTGTGCTAAAATAAAACGACATATTGTCTTGACACGAACTTGAATTGAATCATATCACTGGCATCATTGAACAAACAATATAGAACTAAATCTTAAATCTACTAATTCTTTATAGCGCCTTAAGGAGAATCTAACCCCCAGCACTAGGATTTTCCAAGAAACCCTAAAATTACATAAGGAAGTATGGAAAATAAAAAAAAAAAAAGTTAAAATAATAGGATGGAACCTGAAATATCCATGATTCCCAATTTATATTCTTCACATGTATTAATGCATATTTTTGCATATTAGAATAACATTTAAAGTCTAGCATATAAGTTGTGTTAGTGAATATATGTGCTTGTGATTATTTATTTGGATGTTAATATGTGTATTATTAATGTTAATATTGTACTTATATTGATATATATGCTTTGAAGTGATTAAAAATTTGTTAAACAATGTTTAGTAAACAACCAAACATAGCAGAAATTTTTAGACAAAAATAAGCCCAAACTCATTTATTTTTTGCCCCAAAATTGAGCCCAAACCCATGTAAAGAAAGCCCATAACATGGTAGCCTCTAAAGTCAACAATTTGGATAAATATAAAGTCCAACTTTTTGCAAAATTCATGTGAAAAATCAGACCATCCAAGACAACCCACTAGAGAAGAGAAAAACACCATTTTCATCTTCTAAAACTCACCTAATTCAAGTCTAAACATCACCTATATTTCTCTAAAGTAAAACCATCATTATCTTATGGCAAGACCATAGAACCAAGCTCAAGTTTCTCAAGGTATGTATTTTTATGCTAAGTGTGTATTTGTTAGTTTAAGGTTTTGCTAGAATATGAGTTTTCATGTTAAATTGAGTTTTGATTATTTACATGTGTTAGTTATGTGATGAATGAATATCTTGATGGTTTATAAGTTGTTATTTGTGCCAAGTAAGTGACAAGTAGTGTTGGAGTGAATGAAGTTGGAAATGAGTAGGGTTGAGATAGTTAGAGAAGAATGAATTGGCTAAATGAAGGGTTTAATGAGGATTTGTGTTTGAAATGGTGGATATAGATGTTTGATCAGTTGAAAGTGAAGATTATATATGTTAAAAGAAGTTCGAATACATATAGGTTGAAGATTGATGTTGGAAAAGTGTTCGAAGAAAGTTTGGAAATGAAAAATGTGGCAAAAGTTTGTGTTTTTGAAATAGGGGAGGTTTGTAATTTTTCAAAATCTGTGCTATAGTGTACGCCGCCTTAACACCACTGGCATATAGGTTAGCACTGTCGGTGTGCATAACAACACTGCTGGTGTTTGGGGTATTCACAGGTGTAGATCAACCCTATGGAACTCTTGAATTTTCGGATAAAATTGAGTTGCAGTTTACACTGGCTCAATGCCGCCGCCATAAACCACAATGCTACCGGCGTTTTGGTTAATGCTATTAGTATTGGCAAGCATAGAATTTTTTGTGCAGACTACCCCACCTTAAAGCCACCGGCATATCCCCTACTGTTTTTCCATTTTCAAAACTTATTCAAACATCTTTCCAAGCTTGACAATTGATCATTTGATGATTTTATAAGTTTGTGTGATATTGTTTGATGTATAAATATTGAGTTAAGACTTTGTATGAATATTTATTTGAATTTTGTGATCCATTAACCTAGAGCTATAAATATATAAACATGGAATAGAGTTAAAGGTATTAATATAAGTTGAATTTTATGTAACAGTAATAGATCCTTAGTTGAATACCACCTTTGATTCTCAGTTTGATTCAGGTATGCGGTAATGTGTTTGATTTCTGCTTAGGATAAGTATAACTAAATTTACTTTAATTTGAGATAAAACTTAAGTTATTTGAATTGATTGTCTATTATACCATTGAATCTGGTTCGGGGTGTGGCACTTTACTCAGATTGGGGGCAAGATAGTTTAGGTGTTTAGGCCACCCTTGTCTTTATGATAAGACTTTTATAAGTGGTACGACGACTAGTTGATAGGGTTATTGGTATCGGTATAACATTTGCTTATTCTTAAGGAGAAGTAATATGATTTAATTCAATGTTTATGGGAATACTTAAATTAGGTGATATTATGGATTAAGTTAAGTAAAGTTGTGAAACGATTGAAAACCTTAGAGGAAGCCACTTTCTCATTTATTGATATATCATCTAGGAGATATAAGTCCCCAAACAACTTATATCAACCCCTTAAGTATCTAGATCGTTACTCAAGACCCTCAGATATCCTTATTGTTCAGAGTTTGGATACTCCAGTGTTGTTTGTCTAACTAAAGATTTTCTAATAACTTGATGGTTGTTGCATTTGCATGTAGTTTAAGCTTGTATGCCACTCGTCTTTATTTTCATTACTTGTGTACTGGGCCTTTGGCTCATTATTTCATATTTCAAGTGTTGATGCTAGTGATGACTTCTACACCAGTATGGGATATGGCATCGACTTTGGAGATTTCTTAGATGATTGGGAGGATTAGAGATGACCATGACCTTGATGGAACTTTTGTAAAAGCATAGTTTTGGAAGACATATGTAATAGTTATGATAGCTTTTGCTAAACTTATGTATTTTTGCTTATGGCTTGTTTATAAGCCTTTGTCTATAATATCTATATGTATATATAAGTAAATGTTATGTTTTTCTAAAAAGTTTTAAAAATTAATAGGTTTTAAATTTGTTCTTATAAGAGATTTAGGTAAACAAATATTCAAACTGATCCTGATAATCAACCTTACGTATAATACTGAATGTTATATGTGGTTGGGATCTAGATTCACATATTTTAACTATAGGGGTTAGTTTGGGCCTTTACAAATGGTATCAGAGCGGAGTTTTGAGTAATTGTTTACTTAAATGTGATAGTTTAAATGAGACTTGACCTAGACACGAATAGGTAGCATAGGAAGAGTTAAGTTTTGCTTGAATGGTTGTATTTGCTTGCTTTATTATTTGTTTGCTTATTGTTTGTTTACTTGCTTGGTTGATTGTTTAATTGTTTGCTATTGCCTATAATGTGAATGTGAGTCTAATAAACTTTAAGCATGGTTTAAATGTTATATGTATGTCATAAATGTATTGTATGCATATGTTTAAGATGGATAGGTCATGGATATCTACTCAACAACAAGCTGATAGAGAGAACATGCCTCTACCACCTCAGTCTTCATCTACATCAGTTCCTACCTCCTCTACTACTCCAAGTAGCAAAACTACTCCATCTCCTTCAACGACATTGGCTTCACAAGTTCCCCCACCAACTCAATTTCCACTGCCTTCTCCAATGCCACAAGTGCCTACAAATGATCCAACATCTATGTATGGTATGTTAAGAGATATGATGGCTATGATGCAATAGTATTAGATGATGGTGTTTTAGCAACAACAACACATTATGCAACAAAATAACAAATAAGGAGCAAGGCAAAATGAAAATCCACCTGTAAATGATCAAGCCAATCAAATCAAGCTATATGGTTTCAGTAAGATGGTTCCCGAATTTGATGGAACAAGCATGGATTCAACTATGGCAAAGAGTTAGATTGAAGAACTAGAGAAAACCTTTGCAGCTTGTGATACTTCTAAAGAAAAGAGGTGGACTTATCTATATATATGATAAAGAAAGAAGTTTACAATTGGTGGAGACTAGCAAGTGGGAATTTGCAACTACCTATTTCATGGGCAACATTTAAGGACACATTCTTTGCTAAATACTTCCTGAATTTTGTTAGAGAGAGGATGATAGTTAAATCTAAGGTAGAAGGTAAATCTATTGATGAGTATTATGCCGAGTTTTGTACACTTTTGCGCTTTGCTGGAGGGGACTATAGAGATGAAAGAATGAAGGTCTAGAAATTCCAAAATCGTTTAATTAAAGAAATTCAAGGAGAAGTGAAGAAGTTTGAATTGCATACTTTGGCCGACACTATTACAAAGGCTTTACTGGTCGAACAAATTCAAAATGAAAGTCGAGTAAGAAGAGCTAAGAGAGCAAATTTTTAGGGAAAAGAACCTCACCTACTTCTTCCTATGGTGGTTATCAAAATATAAGTAAGAGCACAAATTACCAAGGGAAAGAGAAGAAGCCATTTCTAGGGAAGAAAGGAGATCAAAAACCGGCATTCAAGACTTCAAGTCCTGTGTTTGAAAAGAAATGTTTCCGATGTTTTGGACCTCATGATTTGTCCGAATGCAAATGGACACCGAGAGCATGTTTTTCATGTAGACAAGTGGGACATAAAGTTTCTGAATGTAAGAATCCGGGTTTGCCACCAATGTTTTGTGCTTATTGCAAGCAACGAGGTTGTCATATTGCTAATTGCAAAGATCGCCCTAATAATTAAGGTGGAGTTAATCTAGAGAAAGGAAAAGCAAATTCCAGAGTTTTTGCATTGCAATAGATAGATGATACTCCTTCATTAGATACTCTAGCACGTACCTTGGTTGTTTCTAATAGAAGTGCATATGTGTTGATTGACACTAGAGCAACTCATGTGTATATATCTAAGACTTTTATGAATGAGTGCAAGCTTACTTGAGATTTTGACTGATTATGTTATGTGTGTGAATACTCCTTTGGTTATGAGACTAAGCAACCTTGCATTTGTAGAAATGGGAATGTTTTAATTTTTATGTGAGCATGCCTATGGACATGTTAGTTTTGCCCTTATCTGATTTTGATGTGATCTTGGGAATGAATTGGCTAAATCTATATAAGGTCATAATAGATTGTTGTAAAGCAGAGTTGAGTTTTGATCTGAAGGACGGAAGGTTTACATATGTTTTAGAAAGGCAAAAGCCAAGTAGAGTGAATTCTATGGAATTATGGGAAGGTTAGTTGTGACCACAGTGAACACATAAGAAATGGATATCAACATGGTACCAAGAGTAAATGAATTTAGATGTGTTTCCCGAGAATTTGTTTGGTTTGCCTCTTAATAGGGAGATTGAATTTGGGTTTGAAGTGTTCCTAGGAACTGTTCTTATTTCTAAGGCTCCATATAGGATGGCACCTGTTGAACTGAAAGAATTAAAGCAACAATTGCAAGAATTGCAAGAACTTGGTTTCATTAGACTGAGTATTTAACCTTAGAGTGCTCTTGTATTGTTTGTAAAGAAGAAAGACAGGAGTCTACGGATATGTATCAATTATAGGGAACTGAATCAAGTTACAACTAAGAAAAAAAATCCCTTGCCTAGGATCGATGATTTATTTGATCAACTGAAAGGAGCTACTGTGTTTTCAAAATTTGATTTGAGATTAGGATATTATCAGCTCAAAATCAAATCCCAAGATATATCGAAGACTTCATTTTGCACAAAATATGGCCACTTTGACTTTCTTGTTATGCCTTTTGGATTGACAAATGCTCCATCAGTATTTATGGATTTGATGAATAGGGTATTCAAGGATTATTTGGATTTATTTGTAATTATGTTTATTGATGCTATTCTAGTTTATTCATGAAATAGAGAGGAGCATAAAGAGCACTTGAAGCTTGTTTTGTAAAGGCTTAGAGTGAAGAAATTATATGCTAAATTTAGTAAGTGTAGCTTTTGGCTTGAGGAGATATCTTTCCAAGGTCATATCATATCAAAGGAAGGTGTATCTATTGATCCTGAGAAAATTGAAGCTGTATTGAAATGGCCAACACCAGCAAGTGCGATTGAAATAAGAAGTTTTCTTAGGTTAGCCGAGTATTATCGAATATTTGTAGAAGGACTTTCAAAGATAGCATCACCATTGAAAAAGTTGACTCAAAAGCATGTTAAATTCATTTGGGATGATAAATGTGAGCAAAGTTTTCAAGAGTTGAAAAACAGGTTGATACCAACTCCAATTTTAGCCTTACGCGTTAGTGGAAATGAATTTGTAGTTTTGAGTGATGCATCTATTCAAAGATTAGGTTGTGTGCTAATGCAAGATGGATGGGTAATCGCATATGCCTTCAGACAACTTAAACCACATGAGAAAAACTATCCGGTTCATGATTTGGAGTTGGCAGCTATGATTCTAGCATTAAATTGTGGAGACACTACCTCTTTGGTGAAAAGTGCAAGATATATACGGATCATAAGAGTCTCAAATATATTTTCACTCAAAAAAAGCTTAATATGAGATAGAGAAGATGGCTTGAATTGATTAAAAACTATGATGTAAAAACCTTGTACCACCTTAGCAAGGCAAATGTTGTAGCAGATGCTCTTAGCAGGAAGAAACAAATTGATGTTGCAAATTTGATTACAAGTCAGAAGGAAATCCAAAAAGGAGTTCAAAAAAATGGAGATTGAGGTAACTGTGGAAAGATTCAATACCATGCTTGCTCATTGGTCTATATAACCCACAATTTTGGAAAGAATTAAATAGGGTTAGAAGGAAGACTTAAAGAGTGAAGAATTGATATTAGCCATAAGAAAAAGAAAGAGGAAGAAATTAATTCTAGATGAAGAAGATATTATAAGACATGGAAATAGAATTTTTATGCTAAGGATACATGATTTGAAAGAAGAGATTATGAAAGAATCTCACTCTTCATCTTATTCTATTCACCCCATGAGCACTAAAATGTATAAGGACTTGAAAAAGTATTATTAGTGGGAAGGACTAAAGAGAGATGTTGCAAACTTTGTGTCAAAATGCTTAACCTGCCAGCAAATCAAGATAGAACATCAAAGAATGGGTGGATAACTTCAGCCTCTATCCATTCTTAAATGGAAATAGGAAGAGATCACCATGGATTTTGTGTATGCTTTTCCAAGGACCATTGCTAAACATGAAGTTATTTAGGTAATTGTTGACAGATTAACAAAATCAGCCCACTTTATTCCTTTGAGAATTATGGATTCATTAGAGAAGATGACACATATGTATATCAAAGAAATTGTAAGACTCCATGGTGTAACAAGAACAATCACTTGAGATAGAGATACTAGGTTTGTTAGAAGATTTTGGAAGAGTTTACATACAGCGCTTGGTACACAGCTTCAATTCAGTATTGCCTTTCATCCTCAAACTAATGGACAATCAGAGAGGACAATTCAAATAGTGGAAGACATGTTGAGGTCTTGTGTACTAAACTTTGGAGGGCGATGGGATGATCACTTACCATTGATTGAATTCACCTACAACAAATAGCTATCAATCTTCTATACAAATGGCACCATACAAAGCTATATGGAAGAAATGCAGATCACCTCTTCACTGGATGATGTAGGATAAAGAGCCTAAGTTGGGCAGAATTAGTCCAACAAGCTATTGATAAGATCCAAGTGGTGAAGCAAAGGATGAAAGCCACACAAGATAGATTCAAAAGCTATGCAGATGTGAGATGAAGACCTCTTGAATTTAAAGTGGGTGAACACGTGTTTCTCCGGATATCACCAACAAAGGGAGTATTTAGATTTGGAATCAAGGGAAAATTGAACCCTAGATATATTGGCCTTTTTGAAGTGTTGGAAAGAGTTGGTCCTTTGGCATACAAATTGGCTTTACCACCACATTTGTCCGAAGTGCACAATATGTTTCATGTTTCTAAGTTTTGAAAATGTATATCATATCCAGATGCTATTATCAGTACTAATCAATCGGATGTTTTGCCTAACTTGACAACAATTGAGAAGCTAATCAAGATCTTAGATAGAATTGACAAAGTGTTGAGAAGGAAGATCATTCCTTTTGTAAAAATTCAATGGAGTAGACAAGCTGATAGAGAAGCAACCTGAGAAGTCATGAGTGAGATGAAATGGAAATATCCAAAGCTCTTTGAGCAATGAAGTGAGCTAAGTTTCGAGGATGAAACTTCTTGAAGGAGGGGAGAATGAAATAGCCATGATTCCCAATTTATATTCTTCACATGTGTATTAATGTGTATTTTTGCATGTTAGAATAACATTTAAAGTCTAGCATATAAGTTGTGTTAGTGAATAGTATATGTGCTTGTGATTGTTTATTTGATGTTAATATGTGTATTATTAATGTTAATATTGTACTTACATTGATATATATGCTTTGAGGTGATTAAAAATTTGTTAAACAATATTTAGTAAACAACCAAACATAGCAGAAATTTTCAGACAAAAATAAGCCCAAACTCATTTATTTTTTGCCTCAAAATTAAGCCCAAACCCATGTAAAGAAATCCATAACATGGAAGCCTCTAAAGTCAACAAGTTAGATAAATATCAAGTCCAATTTTTTGCAAAATTCATGTGAAAAATCAGACCATCCAAGACAACCCACTAGAGAAGAGAAAAACACCATTTTCATCTTCTAAAACTCACCTAATTCAAGTCCAAGCATCACCGATATTTCTCTAAAGTAAAACCATCATTATCTTGTGGCAAGACCATAGAACCAAGCTCAAGTTTCTTAATGTATGTACTTGTTATGTTAAGTGTGTATTTGTTAGTTTAAGGTTTTGCTAGAATATGAGTTTTCATGTTAAAATGAGTTTTGATGATTTACATGTGTTAGTTATGTCATGAATGAATATCTTGATGGTTTTATAAGTTGTTATTTGTGCTAAGTAATTGACAAGTAGTGTTGGAGTGAATGAAGTTGGAAATAAGTAGGGTTGAGATAGTTAGAGAAGAATGAATTGGCTAAATGAAGGGCTGAATGAGGATTTATGTTTGAAATCGTAGATATAGATGTTTGATGAGTTGAAAGCAAAGATATATGGTAAAAAAAGTTTGAATACATATAGGTTGAAGTTTGATGTTGGAAATGTGTTTGAAGAAAGTTTGGAAATGAAAAATGTGGCAAAAGTTTGTGTTTTCAAAACAGGGGAGGTCTGCAATTTTTCAAAATTTATGCTGTATTGTACACAGTCTCAACACTACTGGCGTAGAGGTCAGAACTGCCGGTGTACACAAGAACACTGCCGATGTTGGTGATATTCACGGGCATGAATCAACCCCGTAGAACTCTCGGATTTTTGGATAAAATTGAGTTGCAGTCTACACCGGCTCAACACCACTGACGTAGACCACAATGCTACCAGCATTTGGTTAACGCTATTAGCGTTGGCAAGCGTAGAATTTTTGGTGCAAACTACCCTACCTTAAAGCTACCGACATTGAAGGCTGGCGTACGTATCCCCTATTGTTTTTCCATTTTCAAAACTTATTCAAACATCTTTCCAAGCTTGATAATTAATCATTTGATGATTTTATAAGTTTGTATGATATTGTTTGATGTATAAATATTGAGTTAAGACTTTGTATGAATATTTATTTGAATTTTGAGATCCATTAACCTATAGCTATAAATATATAAACATGGAATAGAGTTAAAGGTAATAGTGATAGATCCTTAGTTGAATACCACCTTTGATTCTCAATTTGATTCAGGTACGCAGTAATGTGTTTGATTTCGTGCTTAGGATAGGCATAACTAAATTTACTTTAATTTGATATAAAACTTAATTTGTTTGAATTGATTGTCTATTATGCCGTTGAATTTGGCTCGAGGAACGACACCTTGCTCAAGTTGAAGGCACGTTAGTTTAGGCGCTTAGGCCACTCTTGTCTTTACAATACGACTTTTATAAGTGGCACGGAGGGGTAGTTAACAGGGTCATTAGTATTGGTATAACATTTACTTATTCGTGAGGAGACGTAATATGATTTAATTCAATGTTTATGAGAACACTTGAATTAGATGATATTATGGATTAAGTTAAGTAAAGTTGTGAAACGGCTAAAAACTCTAGAGGAAGCTACTTTCTCATTTATCGATATATCATCTAGGAGATATAAGTCCCCAAACAACTTATATCAACCCCCGAAGCATCGAGATCGTTACTCAGGACCCTCAGATATCCTTGTTGTTCGGAGTTTAAATACTCCAGTATTGTTTGTCTAACTAAAGATTTTCTAATAACTTGATGGTTATTGTATTTGCATGTATTTTAAGCTTGTATGCTACTCGCCTTCATTTTCGTTACTTGCATACTGGGCCTTTGGTTCATTATTTCACATTTCCATGTGTTGATGCTAGTGGTGAGTTCTACACCAGTATGGGATATGACACTGACTTTGAGGATTTCTTAGATGATTGGGAGAATTAGAGATGACCATGACCTTGATGGAACTTTTATAATAGCATAGTTTTAGAAGACATGTGTAATAGTTATGATAGCTTTTGCTAAACTTAAGTTTTTTCTTATGGCTTGTTTAAGCCTTTGAATGTAATATTCTATATGTATATATGTTTGTAGTAAACTTATACCTTATATGTAAATGTAAAGTAAATGTTATGTTTTCTAAAATGTTTTAAGAATTAATAGTTCTCAAATTTGTTCTTATAAAAGATTTAGGTAAACAAATATCCAAACTGATCCTGATAATCAACCTTACATATGATACTGCAGGTTATATGTGGTTGGAGATCTAGATTCACCAATTTTAACTAGGGGTGAGTCTAGGTCTTTATAAAACCCTAACGGAAGTTACAAGGTAACAGGAGTAGCTAATCAAAATAATTACTAACATGAAATCATGATAGTTGATTTGATTTCTTTGACGGACTGTAAATCGTAACTCCTTCGTCTTTGCACGAGGACATCAGAGTTGCAAAATGGTCATATGAGCAGAAGAAGATGGCGCCTAGTAAAGGTATTGATAACTCACCTATTTCAACCAAAATTTTGTAAAGAAAGTATATTTTAGTGTCATTGCTTTATTTATATGATTAGTATATTTTATTATAAACACTTTATCTATTTTATTATTATTTCACAACTGAATATTATATTTGTTTCTTAATTTACTTAAAAATTTTGTAACTATTATTGATGACTTTAACAATAATTAAAATTTTTCATTCAAGATAAATTAAGAGTGATTTTTCTAACATTTTGTAAATTTTCTTAAAATTTTTAGTACTATTTTGACAATTAAAAATTGGTTTGGAAAAATCCAAGAGATTATTGATTATAAATTCAATTTCAAGTAAAACAATGATTGAGAGTATGGTTAGATTTTAAGAAATGATTAGGGAATTTTTAATTTATTTCTTTCTAAACAATGTAAAAAATAAAAATAAAAGAAGTCTAGTACCCATTATTTGATTTATTTATTTGGTAAATATGATTGGTCACGTTTACAATTAAAAAAAGTTACAAATGAAATCAGGGATTCACATAATCTAAAATTGTTTATAAACGGTACCAATTACACGTTTTAGGTAATGCTTAACAAACTTGACTGAACCATAATAAAAAGGCAACGTTTGTACAAAACACAAACGTCACCTTATGTCAAAATTTTTGTAGTGACTCTCATATTTAACTCCTATTTGTTTTGTACTCATACTTGTGTTCCTCATATACTATATGAAGATGAAATTTGAATTATTTATATACATAAATTAGTAGCATTATTAATTTTATTGCTAGCAATATCATATGATATATGAAATATACAAATAAATAAATTATAAAGAAGAGCAAATATGTCATTTGATATAAAATAAGAGGGTTTTATGATCAACCCTAAAGTATATAAATAATTATAAAGAAGGATAAGGGTTATCATATGCTATTAAATAAGATGGCAAAATAGTCCATTCAAATCAAATAATAAAGAAGGATAATGAATGTGATACGCTAATAAATTAAAGGGGTTTTATGGAGATGTGATAAATCACAAAGAAGGATAATGAATGTCATAAAGAAGGACAATAAATGAAATATTTGAAATTAGGTTTTCCCAAAGCCTATCATAACGATTCCTAAGTTTAAACCCTAGGTAAGTGGGTTCTTCCCTTTTCCTTTCAACAATCTATTAGTTTGATTATATTCCTAAAGTTTGTCTCTTTGGTTTTGGTGAGGAATCAAGTTCTTAGAGATGTTCTCATTGGAGAAAAATCCTAACTTTCATTGGTGATTTGGTCTACAATCAAGAAGAACATCGGATCCAAAGTTTTAGGTTGGTATGAATCCATTTATTCTTGTAATTTATTAAAGAAGAGATCTTTTCTAATAGATCAAATGACTTTGAATGGAATTCTAGGGTTTATAAGATCTGTTAAGGGAATTTAATCTTTGGAGAAGATTTTGTGTTTCATTCAAGGAAGAAGGTATGGATTTGTTATTCATTGGAGATTAGGGTTTTAGGTGATGTTTGAAATTAGGTTTATTCTATGAAAGAGATGTACTGAAATTTGTTCTGTTATGTGATTAAGGTTTAGGGATTTAGAGTCCTGTTCCTTGAAATTAATTTAGGTATGACCTTACCTTATGGTTGTAGGTTTAGATCTGCTTGTTGTATGTGTGTAGGGTTAGAATATCAAATCAATCTAATTTTATGACATGTTAAATTGTTTTGTTGTTTATGATTGGTTGCGATTAGTAAAGACCACGCAGAGTGTGATATCAAGCTGGCAACCTGATGATCTATGTGAGAGGTTATCTCGAGTGGACTCGTGCATAGAAATGATTCTGGTAGATTAGATTTTGACAATATGTTCGTGGGTAGGTGGATCGCGTCCAACACCAATATATGTATAATTACCTATTTTATATATTGATTGTTTTTTAGGAGTCATGAGATACTCCAAGTTCAAAACTAGAGTACTATGGTTCTGAGTTGTGTTGCTTGTCGGTAATATAAGATAAGAAAACGGTGTTTGTTGCATTAGATTAGTTGCATCTGATTATACATGTTGTGTGTGCATATGCATTTATGTGATTTGGCATACTGGGCGTTTTCGTTCATTCTTTATTATTTTTCAGGAATAGATGAAGATCCAGTTATGTTTGAGCTATTAGGATATGATATTGATGTAGATGATGGGGAAGACACTAGTGGAATGGACTATCCTGCTAAATTCTAGACTTTTATGTTTCCTAAAGATAAACTTGGATGATTATAGAAAGTTTTGCAAACTTTTTTTTTTTTTATAAACTTTGATATTGTTATAAATTTTATTTGAGTTTTTGAACTATTAGTTATGTTGGCTTTAGTTTATGCCAACAAGGTGTTTTCTTTAAAGGAATTGTTTATGATATAACTTAATCAGGTATCATTTATGAGAGTTTATGAAGTTTTATTTTGTGTATACTTGTGAATTAGATTTATAGCCTTGGCGTGTTCTTATAAAGAGAAGGACACGTAGCGGGTTGTAATGTCCTTATTTTAGGATGTTACAATATATCATGTACTTATAATTAAAAATTACAATGAGCATATATTAATATTTAAATTCTTGTAATATTTTAGAATTTATATATTTGATTGTGAATAATTTTTCAACTTAACTACTAAAATTAAATAATTTATATGGTTGCTAATTTTAAATATGTTTTATAACTAATTATTAAAATTGAATTTTAAAATAGTTTTAAATTTTTTATTATAATTAGCATATGTATTGTAAATGTGTGTTCTACTATTACAAATATACTCCCTTAATAATATCAATACACAACTCTCATAATTAGTGTTTTTTTTTTTTTTTGTTAATAACCATCCAAAATAATTGTATATTTTGAGTAAGTTTGAAAAAAAAATCCAATGAATTATCAGTTTGTTTCAATGAATTTAGATATAGTATTAAAAGACATATATATATATATATAAGTAAGGGATAGATATTATATGGAGTTGAAAAATCGTTTGTTCACTTATTAAATAGAAGACATATCTATAATAATATTGAAGGTTTGGATAGCTAAATATCAATAAATTCAAATATACATAAAATTTTGACAAATCTCATGTTTATGACGGTAATCTATGGCTTTAATATAAGGAGTGTAAGACGCTATGATAAGCTGGTCTTGTACTAAGAAGCACTTCTTCTGCTCTTGTATTTACACTCCACATGTGACATTGTACAGGCGCTGCCACAAGTCATTATATTCCAAAATAAAAAATTAAATGTAATTTTTTTCATAAGTGAAAAAATATATTAGACATTTTTTAAGCATTAAATATATGGTAGAGTTTGATCTCTTGCATAACTTATATTTCGATTAATTAATTACTTTGGCTATCATATCTAGTACCAAAAGTTAAATTTTTTTGTGGTTTGATTTGCTTTTGTCAAAATTTTAGTCATAAAAGGAAAAATTCACAAGATTATTGTTGGAATTTTTTTATTGTTAAAAATTTACATATAATATAAATTTAAGTATCATATAGTTTTCCATTTTGATGAATTAAATATTATTTTCATCATAATTAATATATCATAATTAGTTAAAGGGTTTTGAATGTGACATCATGATATCATTTTGTCACATTAAAATGATAATTGTACAAATATATAAATATATAGTAACAAATATAAATTGTCACTATTGTTAAAATAATATCACTTTTAATAATAAATTTATTTTAAAATAGTAAATAGTTATATTATGAAAAAATTGCTTGTAAAAATATCATACATAATCATATGTAGTGTCAAGAGAACTTAGTAATGAAATATTTTTGCCACAATATATCTTTTACGATGGTGCCAAAAATATGGTGGAAAAATTTCATTATGAGAGACTATGATAAAATCCTTTTTGTCATTTCAGTAGTTTAATATGTCATGACAAATATTTTCACACATGTTTTTTTTTTTTTTGTTACAAGTTTGCTCTTTTATCAGGTTTAAAATGACAAATTCTCATTTTGTTACAATTACATTACTATTTGTGGTAAAATTCTAATTGTCAAAAATAATTTTGTCGCAATATAACAAATTTCTCATAATGTAATACTCTAAGTTATATGGCATAGCTGGTCAAAGCTTGTCTTACTTTCTATGGATTTGATATACTATTTAAGATATAATGTTTGAATATATATATATATAATATATTCATATATACCAGATTAGTTTGGTTCCAAACTAGATTTTTGAATTGAATATCCTTTCTATATTTCATTGTACTTGCAATGATGGTATATATATATATTATATATTCATCTATACCAGATTAGTTTGGTTCCAAACTAGATTTTTGAATTGAATATCCTTTCTATATTTCATTGTACTTGCAATGATGGTATATATATATATATATATATATATTCATCTATACCAAATTAGTTTGGTTCCAAACTAGATTTTTGAATTGAATATCCTTTTTATATTTCATTGTACTTGCAATGATGGTATATATATATATATATATTGGTAATCATATAAGAAAAATGGTAATTGATGATTGAAAGTTGTCCTTGCCTCCACTCTCTTTTTTTTACTAAATATAATAAACAATAAATATAGGAATATTGTTAGTTAGTTCTTTAATTTTGAAAGATAAAGAAAAATGAAACATTTAAAAGATTTATAGATGAAGGATTAGGGCTATTGAAACTAACAAAATAGAAGAGTACATCCTTTCAATAATTAAATCATGGTATTTGGGGAGTATAAAAAAATCTCATAAAATGTGATATATTCTTCATAAGGGATGACAATGGAAGAAAAAATATAAAAATATTAAATTACATTAGATAGAATTGCTTATTAAAAAATATTTTAGTAGATCAATGTCTTCATTACTATGATCTCTTCATATTTATTATATCCATAACAGATGTAATTGGTGAAAAATGGAGGTCAATACAGGACTAGAGTTTCTATGGAAAAATATTACCAATATACAACTCCAATGAAATTAATTACAAATATACCACAATAAAATCGCATTTGATAAACGGGACATGTTTTTTAATATGTAAATCGCGATATACAATCGTGATATACAAACGTGATATATAATCACGATGTTTCACTACCGTCACTACATCGTGTGTGTAAAAGGTGATACACGTATATCATTTAAAGAAATCGCGATATAGCATGTATATCGCGACTACCAATCGCGATATACATATGAAAATAATACGAATATCGCTTTTTCCTTTCGCGATATAGATACAGTATTGTAATTTTGTATATCTTGTTTTTAAGTTGCGATTTTAAAGTGGTATATTGATAATTATTTTTATATTAATCTTAAATAAGTAATTAATTTTTATAAGTGTCCTAAATTGAAAATTATTTCATGAAAAATGTATATATGAGGATTTTCATTAAAATAAGAAAGAAAGTGGAGACTTATGAATATCATAATCAATAACGATCTTAGGATGGTCAAGGAAGGGACCATCCCGGAGCAAACTAGGATTTGCTAGAAGCTTCTTGTATTGGAGAGATAAAAGAGGAGTCTTTTCTTTTCTTTTTTCTTTTAATTACAATGAGAGCGGAGGAACTCAGATGTTGGGAGACTAATATTAATGTTATTACGACATAAATTCATTGGCCTTATTTTATTGAGTTTTAACTCTTTCTGAAAAATCTCTTTTTTATAGCATTCTCCATATATATATATATATATAGAGAGAGAGAGAGGGAGAGAGTTATTATGTTATGTGTAAGCCATGAAAATTAATCAAATTGTAAATTCTATACGTCATTTTATTTTTTCAATAGCTTTCATATATATAAAATGAAATGATATATTTGTAAAAAATTTTCGAGTCGTTGCATGACCTTTACCTAGTATCGTATGCGTCCATTACAAATATTCTAGGCATTATATTTAGTATTGATTGTCATCCGGTGTCTTCCATATTTAGTGTCTCTAAATCTTATAAATAGTTATAGCACGAATAATAATAATAATACATGAAAGTTATAATTTTTTCCCCAAAAACTGAACAATAAACTTACTAATGTTCTATGGTTCTATTAAATCATCCAATTTATCATTTAATGGATAAATATATGATTTATTTCTATATATTTGTTTTTTTTTTCCTTTTTCTTTTGTTTTTTTGCCAAATGTCAGTATTGGTTAGGCTATTGGGTTAATATGAGTAATATGTTTTTTCTTTTCCCCTTAATAGGTTTGTTAGGATTTGAGCTTATCTTAAATTTACTTACTTTCCGATAAAATTGGAAACCTAGGAATAATAAGTCTCCTCTTCATCCTAATTAAATTGCTTATCATAAAACTCATCGTGCCTTCAAACCGAGACGCTTCTGGGAAATAAATCATCACTACACAATTATGGCCATCCCAAAACAGCGGCGGGTTTGGCTAAAACAGAGAACGAGAATAAGCCAGTGATTGTGTTGTGGGTCTGGATGCGAGTGAGTATAGCATCAATGCTTTGGAGTGGACACTCGATCATTTTCTTAAACGCTTTGATCCTAATAATCCTGCTTACCGACTGTCGTTGTTCACGCCAAGCGTACTTCTACTTTGGTCCTCGCCATGGATGCTACTATAAGGTTTATCCGTGATCGTGATGAAGGTAATTGTGTATAAGTATACAATTTATAAAACTTGGGAGTGTCCATGTAATTTGGGAAAGTTTACTTAGATGACATTTATTATTACAACATGACTTTTAGTATAATAATTCACCCAATTTGTTGACAAGAGGATTGAGAAAACGATTTATTAATATTATGTTTTACGTTAATTCTAATCTTCTATTATTAATTTGGACAAATTGTTTAATCATGATCCTGTTATTAATTTTAATGGCACCTATCCTAATATTGATCGTACCTATAAAATAATTAATGTTATAATATCATATTTATTTTAATGATTACATGAATTATTACATTCTTTCATCGATGTGACTATAAAAATTACGTGCACACCCATAGTTAGTAGATTATTTTAATATATATTGTATTTCCAAATACACTAGTAAAAATCTGCGATTCACATGCAAGGGGAGGAGGGGCGACAGCGTCTTGAGAAAAATTGAGGCGAAAATCGTCTCTAGCATGGAGTGAGGTGCTACAAGCCTTTAGCATGTGGGCAAATACAAACATAGACATTATAAACAGGCCTGTGTGAGGCGCAACTCGCCTCCAGCATGTGGGGCCTGACCAAGATAAAAGAAAAAACATCTAATAATACAAACGTAGAAGACATATATACATATATATATATATATATGTTAGGAAAAAAACAGACCTGCGATATATGCAGACTTATATATGCATAGCAAACCTGATATATATGTATAGTAGGACAAAAAGAAAAAAGAAAAAAACTCGTGATATATACATTAAGGTGATTCATGCCTTAAGCTCCTACTATATATATTTCCTACCAATCTCACTTCTCTCTTGCTCTAGTGTCATTCATTGCAGGTACATTCTCTATGTCCCATTCTTGCACTCTCTTCTTTTTTTTATTCCCTAAATGTCTAATTAGTTTTATTTTAGTATTTATTTATTTTTGTATATATTTGAAGTTCTAGTGTTAGAGGCAAAACAAAATTAAAACATGGATTTATTTTACCCAGTTAGTAATTTATTTTTATTTATTTTTAAATTTATCTTATTATATATAGATTTTTAGGAAATATGAGTGTATATTTTAAATGTTTTTTATTTATTTTTATTATTTTAAAATTTATCTTACTATATGTAGATGTTTATAAAATATTATTATATATTTTAAATGTTTTTTTATTTTATTTTTATTATTTTAAATTTTATCTTATTATATGTAGATGCTTATAAAATATTAGTATATATTTTAAATGTTTTTTATTTTTTTTATTATTTTAAAATTTATCTTATTATATATAGATTTTTATAAAATATTAGTACATATTTTAAATGTTTGTTGAAATGATATATTTATATTATTATGGTAGTTTAATAAAATATTACTTAGATATTAATAATTGTCTTATGCTATATATAAACAAATATATTATGAAATATATTTGCTAAATGTTTGTTGAAATCATATTTATGTTGTTATTTTAGTTAATAGCTCAATAAATTATTTATTTAAGTATTAATAAATTATATATGTTGTATATATCACTAAAAATATTATGACTATGTTAGCTCTTATGAGTTGTACATGATTTTTTTTCATATGTACTTGTGTGTATATGTCCTATAAAAGTTGCATGTGTAAAAAATTTAAATTTATTATGCAAAACTACTACGCAAATTTAATTTTTATAAAAATTGAAAACGTAGATAAGTAGGAAATATTTCAAATGACTTATAAAATAAGGATGTTATTTCTTAAATTTTAGGATAAGATGTCTGAATGAACTTGGCACATAATGTGCGATCTGAGAACGGAGGAATATAGAAATGGGGTTAGTGACTTTTTACAAGTAGCCGTCAATCATAGAAGAATAGATGGATTAGTAAGATGCATGTGTAGGGACTGGCTAAATGCATTTTGGCAGTTTAATGATGTTATTGAATACCACCTTGTGCGAGAGGAATGACTTGGACATATTTATCATGGTGAGGAGCCAATTGGAGTGGACGATGAAGATGAGCTACCTGATGATATAGATAATGGCCAATGGAGTACTCCTAATGAGTATTAACCATTTGAAGATCAAGTTGATCACCAGTTTTTAGAGGAACTGGCTGCTAATATGAGTGATTCTAAGGGGGTTGACATGGAAAGCGGGAATGAAGGCAGTGGTGATGATGGTAATCAATGGATGAGGATTTTCGAAAGTGCAAAGAAGTTAGTGTATCCAAGCTTTACTAAGTTTTCAGTGTTGTCCACAGTGCTTTAGATGATGGATATGAAAGTCGATGGCAAACAATCCGTGAAATCTTTCAACAATTGGCTTGCCTTTATAAAAAGTTTGTTACTGGACATCAATACGTCATCTTTATTATACTACAAAGTGCAGAAAATGCTCAAACAATTAGGTATGGATGCAAACGTCATTCATGCTTATATTAATGACTGCGTACTATTCTGAAAAGAGTTTCAAAACCTCGATAGCTGCTCAGTTTGTGGTGAAGGGAGATGGAAACCTTATTCAAAGAAAAATAAGACTGTAGCAGTTTAGGTTCTCCATCATTTTCCATTAGTGTCGAGGCTACAACGGCAATACATGTGTAAACAAACGGCGTCAGAGATGAGATGGCACAAGATAAAGTATGTCAATCAGAGAAGCATGTTGAGGCACCTCGTGGACTCTAATCAGTAGAAGGGACTAGATTATGAGATTGGGACTTGCCACTGATGGGTTTAATCCTTATGCTAACATCACGACATATAGCGTATGGCCAGTTCTTTTGTTTATTTATAATGTTCCACCATGGAGCTATATGAAGGATCCATATTTGATGATGTCACTTTTAATATTGGGACCTAGATCACATGGTAAAGATATTGATATTTACTTGCAACCTCTTGTAGATGAGTTAGAAGAATTGTGGACAAAAGGTGTGAGAACATTGGATGTAGTGGACAATGGACGGTCGAACATTCTGACTACATGTCGTATTGTTGTAGATAATCAATGATTTCCCGACATATGGTGACATTTCCGGTTGGACAACCAAAGGTAGAAGGCATGCCCAATACGCAATATAGATTACATAGGCGAACATGTAAATAGTAAGTTCCATTATACGGGCCACCAATGGTTTTTGCCAGCGAGGAACCGTTGGCGTAGCGATAATAAAAGTTTTGATGGTACTGTAGAGATGAGGTATTCACTAAGGGATTTCACCAATTATGACATTATGTCACGGTTGAGTTGGTATAAGTACGTTCAGCTTGGGAAGGGGCAAGAGAGGCATGGTACGAGGCGAAACGAGGATGGTACAAACTGGTGTAAGAAAAGTATGTTTTTTAGATTTCCATATTGATAGGAAACTCATATCTGCCATAATTTCGACGTGATGCACATCGAGAAGAACACATGTGACAATCTATTTAGAACTATCTTTAGCTTGAAGGGTAAGTCGAAAGACATAGAAAAGACTAGATTGACCCTCCAAGCAATAAGTGTTCACCCATAATTGCACTTACAATACTAGGGTAGGATGTTCAAGCCACCGGCTGCATATACTCAGTCATCTCAACAAATGAAGGAGGTATGCAATGTAGTTAAAGATGTGAAACTACCAAATAGATATCCTTCGAACATATCATCATGTCTAGGTGTAGATGAAGCAGGTTTAAGGGGTTTAAAGAGCCACGACAATCATGTCTTACTTCAACGGATTTCGCCTATCGTCATTAAAGGTTTTCTTAATAGCCAAATTTATGACATGGTTTGTGATGTGTTGCGGTCTTTTAAGGAATTGACTTCTAGGGAACTTCGAGTGAATTTGTTAGAACCATTAGAGAAAACAATAATTCTAATATTATGTAATTTGGAGATGATATTCCCACTTACATTCTTTGACATTATGATCCACTTAGCTGTACATTTGCTAAAGGAAGCCCAAATGTGTGGACGGTTTAGTATCATTGTATGTATCTAGTGGAGAGATACCTGGGAGTGCTTAAGGGAGATGTTAGGAATAGGGCAAGACCAGAGGATTCTATCACAAATCATATGTTATGCAAGAGAGCATTTAATTTTGTTCTCTGTACTTCAAGAACATGGAATCGAGGATAAATAGACCTAATCAGTTGTGGTCTAAACTGTTAGATGAAGGTTTGGTCTCATCATTTGGCATATTTGCACAGCCCATTTGATCATTGGGCGCATTTAACCTTGTAAGGTTGGACATTGAAGTTAATAAAATGCATTTCACTGTGCTGAACAATTGTGACGAAGTCCAACCATATGTTAGGTATGGGGCCTCACTTACATCATTCAGTGCACCATCACATATCAATTCATTTGTTATATTTGTTATATTTGTTATTGATCAAACTTTTGTGCAGAAAGTTTGAGCAAGAACTGAATGCGCATGGAGCATGGAATGTAGGAGCACTCGTGAGCAAGCATTTTGCTAAGTGATTTAGGAGTAAGGTTATTTCTCAACCAACTTAAGGACAAAGAAGCTTAAATGCGGGAAATTCGCTAACTATTCTTTCTAATCTTTTTGCAGATTATGCAACTCAAGACTAGTAATGTGACACAAGTGTTGGAAGATCTAGAAGCACTAGCATGGGGCTTGAATGTTCACTGATGTAATTTCAAAGTTTGTATTGCCAATGGAGTCCGCTATAACATGAGACTAGAGAAATGTGCCTGAGATCATAGAACAGTGGTGTGTGCATGCTCGATGCACATAACGGGAAAAGGATAACTTTATATGGCATTATCACCAAAGTTATCTAGTTAAATTACATAGGGTCTAGGCGTGTGTTCTTGTTCAAGTGTAGGTTTTTTTATACCAACCGAGATAAATCGAAGAGCATTAATGGAGACCTCATCTCAATCAACATATGAAGGTCTTAGTACGACAATGATCCGTACATTCTTGCAGATCATGCATAACAAATATTTTACATTAAAGACCCAAGAAAATGTTCTGGAAACTAGAAGGTTGTCCAAAAAGTACACCACCGCCATATATTCAATCAAGGACTTTTCCAAATTGAACCTGCTGATGAAAGTGTTCCAGAGGAGCAACATGAAACCGATGAACCTCTTCAACAAAAATTTCAATGACTTAGAAAGTACTAATTGAACGAATATTTATTGACTTGGGATACCTGGCACACTTATCTAACCCTGGGTAGGGCATTAGTAGTGTGGGTCGCGACAAGGAAGTTCACAACCCCTCACACGATAGTAACGATGAATAAAGAAGAATGTAGTGTTAGTTTTAGTACCGTGTGTTTTTTTTTTTTAATTTGTAGTAGTTTGGATGTAAGATATTTATAACATTTAAATTTTCTTTATGTAACATGAATCCGAATGACCTAAACTATCTTAAGGCAATAATGCAAGATGCCGATGTACACTACAAGCATTATACCAGTAAAGTTGTTGTTTATACTTATTCATTGACCTTATTATATGCTTACGTGATTGGCATATTAATAGAATTAATCATTTGTGTAGGTGGACAGTTCACCACATTATTCACGGGTGAGGGTCAGAGGGGGTATCGCTATGAGATGATGTGTAATAAGATGTGGGACTTACCCTTAATTGTGTTAGACTTGAGGACGATCGACGAGGATGAGGCTGCTTAATATGCCGCTCACGAGGAGGCTGATCTTAGGACACCACGCAGTAAACGTGGCATGTATAAGGGGAAGCGAGCAAAGAAGTATTACAGGAAGTACAACCAGAAGCCAGTACTTAACATGTCAAACGGGTATAAGGGAATCACATGCAGGCCCATTGGGGTGCTCGGGATGGAGTTTCTACTCCACCATAGGACTTCAATGAAGCTGTTCATGGAGGGTGCTGGTAGTAAAGCATAGTCAGCATTCCCAAAGTCATACCGCCATGGCATTATTTGATACATGCTTTTGCTAATTATGTATTATGTCATCTATTTATTAACGCAGTCATTTTTGTCAATGTGCAGCAAAAGTTCACGGCACCACCTAATTGGAAGAAAATAACAAAGTGGTAGGAGGTCTTAAATCTTTCTACATGTAAATCATACAGCCAAATCGATATTGGCTCAATCAGTAATCTTAAAGGATGGAAGAGATGGAGCTGCAAGCAACCCTCCATATGGATATAAGCATAGGGTGGATGAATGACGGGCTTTCGTCCGCTTCTTAGAGAGTTATCTGGATTATGAGGTACTTACGCTTTTCATACAATAGAGTACATGCGACCACTCTTAATCAATGTAATAAAATATCTTATCATTTCTTCACTTTTTTTAGAGTCAATATGAGGTTATGATAAGTGTCAACAGACCCTTAATTTTTGTGCTTATTTGAACATATTTATTTATGTAATTTTTGTGTTTTAGTGAAGAAAATACATTTATTTTGTTAAAATTCATTTTCAAGCTTAACGGCTTATTTGGAAGATTATATGATGATTTGAAGCAAATAAAGCAAGTTTGGGTCGAATTATACAAGAAACAAGGCTTTTATTTTGAGACCTCCCTTGATTATGGCAAGGGCAAAATAGGGAGGGATGAATTGAGAAGAATATAAATACCTATCTTGCATTATTATTACAAAGCATTAGAGAGAGGCAGTAGCTAGTAGCCAAAAAGAGACATTTTTAGGGTTTTAGAAGGGTTTCTCTAAACCCTAAGAGAAAATATGAATTTTTCCTTTTTAGAGAGAGATTCCATAGATTCTCTAGGGTTTCATAGTAGTTTTGTGAGCATATCATTTCAGTTCATCAAGGATATTCATTTTTATTGCTTTATTTAACTATGGGCTTTGCTATTTCTCTGATTTTTGCTTTGTATCGTTATATTCATGGAGGAGTAGTTGATTTTGCTTGGGTTTCGACACTTGGGGAGCCCTGGTACTATTCGTAAAGAAAAAAAGACGGTTCCATGAGACTTTGTATTGATTACCAGGAACTAAACAAAGTCACCATAAAGATTAAGTACCCATTGCCTCGAATTGATAACTTGTTTGATCAATTACATGAGGCCAGCGTGTTTTCACGGATTGACTTAAGATCAGGATTCACCAATTAAGGATCAAACCGGAAGACGTGCATAAAACTGTGTTCCAGATACGATATGGGAGTTATGAATTCTTAGTAATGCCATTTGGTTTAGCAAATGTACCTACTGCCTTCATGGATCTAATGAATCAAGTATGTAAGCCCTTATTAGATAAATGTGTCATAGTATTCATCGATGATATTTTGATTTATTCACCTACCCCTGAGCTCCATATGGAATATCTAAAGATGGCGTTACAAATGCTAAGAGAACATAAGTATTTCATGTAATTATACTGTGTTTTATTTTGAATATGTGTTGATTTATTGAATTCAATAGCTTGAGCTTCATATATCTTGAATCTATATAACGCACGATATGGGTTCATGTCAGATTTTGCTAAAATAGGCTAAGAGGCCATTTTAATGAATAGATATAGGCTATTGATGAGGTTGATCCTAAATATCTCGAGAGAGGACGGGTGAAATCCTTTTGTCGCTTGTTTTTAAAATCATTGGGTTGGTTTCTAAAATAAAGGATTCTTGTTCTTTATGCAGATCGATATCGATAATAGCTTGAGAAGAGATTCTGGTAGTCTAGTTTAGTTCTAGAATTTCTGACCTTGAGAGGCTTAAATTTACATTAGTGAATTTAGAGGTTCAATAATTCAACATGACTTTTTCTGAGAAATTATTGATTTACATGAATAGACCTAAGGTGAAGCATGACCCAAGCAACTTTATGAATTGATTTATCTTATCTCTTGCATGCTTGTTGTGAAATCTATGGTTATTTGCTGATGTTGTTAGATTAAGATTAGATTAGTTCTTAGTTGATAGATTTTTCTCTATTTTGTTTAGGCTAGATAATAAGAAAAGAGTGAGAGTAGAAGTACTCACCAGCTTTCCCTTGGAAAGAGCGAGAGTAGAAGTACTCACTAGCTTTCCTTAGAATATAACATAAATCTTTTTCTATTATGCTACATCTAATGGGTATGCTTACCCTGTGGAGACCACAGTTAGAAAATGATTTAGAAAAGAAATTACAAATTTTAAAACTTGGTTTTTCTCTTTACCAAGTTTTTGGCACCATTACCAGGGATAATTATGATATTTCAAAAGCTTAATATTATTAACCTAGCCATTTTTCTTTTCTTTTCTTTTGATTTCGCTAGCATTTGTGGTGAATTTTTTCTCATTGAGCTTAACTTGCATAAGTCATTCCAATAGCATGGATTTTGGTTGGTGGATTCCTAGAGATCATTATTGGAATGTGCTTATTAATCCTCAGTATAATGAACCAAAAAATAATGTGAATGTTATTTGCTGGAATTGTGGAGAGGATGAGTGGTATTGTTTATGTACAAATCCATGTATTTATTATGCTCCTTCATGCATTCAATTACCTCCTTTGTGCATTGATGAAAATCAAGTTGATGAGAACATAGGTATCTTAGCTCCTGCATCAGAAAATTCTATTTTAAATGTATCATCATCACAAGAGCTTTTCAATGAATTGGTAATATGCATGATTCTGAGCATGTTGATTGTGATTTGGTGATGAAGAATATGCATAAAATGGATTGCAAAATAGAATTTTTTGAACAAGCTTTGAATGAAAAATCTGATGAGCAAGGTAAGGTTGAGGAGGAGAGTTCATTTGTCTTTGTGAATGAGGAAATGGAGGATGAGGAGGATGACCAAAATCTGGATGATGTAGAAATTGGCTATTCTACATTCATTGAAATGTTTAAGTGCTTAGGAAATGATGAAATTCATGAGTTCCCAATACCCCTCTCTCCATTAAAAAATTTCTAGTGTTTATGGAGATTGAGCTAAAAACGAACAAAGCAAGAACTAGAAAAAAAAAATCTCTTATGCGGTTGTTAAAACAAGTCCCTATGATACTTTTGTTTGGGATTCAAGTGGATAATGGCTTCTTTGGTTTTAATAAGTTAAGCTAACAACAGTAAAAAAAGTGCACTTCTCGAGAGGCAACCCATGTTCTATTTTGTTTTGCTGTTTTCTTTCTATTTTACTATCCAGGGTCATCTTTCTGATAAAAATTGCAGGTCTTGATGTGTTTGTACATATTTGTAAATAGGGTGCAAATTCATTTTTTTAAGTTAGGAAAATAAACACATTCCATTTTTTTTTTAATCTT